>MJUT01009524.1:135741-148173 GCA_002080005.1 Gigantidas platifrons
TGAAATAGACCATAACAAGTATGTCTGCTGCATTTCCCATGTTGTAATGAAAACAAATACGATAAATACAATGTTACATTTATTGTGTCAATAATACAACTACAGTAGCGTATTCTTCGTAATATAATGTTCAAACGTTGTACTGATGGTAACAAAAAAACTGCTTCATTCCTGTCTGTATCATCTGAAAATATGAAATGATAATAACAACATGGCAAGAAAAGAGAAATCGTGTACACTTAATTAAGCAATGAAACCTGTTTAACTTAATCCTCATTAGAACCAGCTTATGTGTTCGGAATAGATAGGAATGCGGTTTATAAAGGTTAAGTTAAAAACGATTTCCTATATTAATGCATTAGTTAGAGTTCGGTTTGTACAGGATTCCGTTTTATAGAGTGTTCATTATAGACAGGTTCACTGTATATACAATATCCCAGGATATAAATTCGTTTTGTAGGAATCTGAAAAAGAAAATCCAATGCATGGTGTGTTTAAACTATTATTTGCTTCTTTCCATTGTTTGACCAATAAACTTGTTTACATTTTGTTTATTATACAATAATTCAATTAGAGATAATAATTATATATACCTCTAAATAAGCATTTGAACATAATAACGTGAATGTGAAGTTGTCTCGATTTTGGATATGAGGAGTATTTCAAAGCGATTTCACTTATTTGGGAGGTTTTTACTCGCATATGAAAATTAGTTAAATAGTGGCTGGTATTCGTGATTGTCTTCGATATCACAACTGCAGTTAAATACTCTATTTGATATAACTACTGTCTTCTTAAATACTTTATCGAAAAATGTCCATTACTTTGCAATCATATATGTCTGAAATTTTAATCCAACACTGTTGGAATTAGAATTTTGATCTGGCAATAATTTGTTGTCCCTTGACGGGATTTGAACTCATACCATTGATACACTGCAGTACTACACTGCAGTACCAATCGCGTAGCCTTATGTACAACGCACAAGACCTCTCAGCCACATTCGCTATAAAATATACCTTCAATAGTCGTAGTGTTAGCTTGCCTCGTAAGACGAATCTAGGGATTGACACAAAGTATATATTTAAGCGTGTGTAGATGGGACACATATATACATACATATATATAACTACCATTAACATGCATGATATCTCAAGAAGTGGCATAAATGAGAAGTCTCCTTTTATAGTATTTCGGTAACGGGCGTTAACATCTTAAGGGGGTGAAGATATGCTCTTTTCTTAGACAAACAATTGTGTTTACAACTCCAAGTTATGGATATTAGAATTGTACACGTACTTATTTTTCACACATGAAATTTAAACTTGCAGAGCAAATACGATCATTCCATTTATAACCATTTGATCTTATCCATATCTCTACACAGTCCTCATTATTGCGTGCGTCATCCGGTTGTTTCTTGTCCCATTTAGTGAAGGATACTCTGGAATCATCAGACACCCATCTGTATTGACCCTCCTTGTCGTGATCATTCGCCCCTATCCACATGCTATTACTACCGAACTCTGTTTAAAAAAAAAAAAACTATGAGGGTTAGTGTGATGGTTTGTGGTGTTTAACACCACTTTCAACACTATTTCAATTATATTTTAGCGATCAGTTTCATTGGTGGATGAAACCGGAGTACCTGGAGAACACCATCGACCGGTGGTAAGCTACTGACAAACTTTATCACATGTATCGAGTACATCTCACATGAGCGGGATTCAAACTCACGATTTCAGTGGTGAAAGGCACTGGTTCCATAGGTAGTTGCAATCTAACTACCATACGATCACGAACACGACAGTCCCTTTTCCTGACTCCCGTTAGCTAGTACCGTGCATACGTCGCATGTCGTTGCTTCTTTTTATTGTGTGTTCAGTGAGTGACGGTGTGAGGTGATTGTTCGTTTTGTTAATATTGGTGGAATTATTGATCATCACTGTTCAGACGTTCTTTTCATAATACACAGTGTTCGTTTTGTTATCCTGATTCCTAGCCAACCAGTCTTTGCTATTTATCCTTCATGATGCGTGATTAGCGGAGAAGCAACAAAATGTTTTAGTCTTTGGTTTGACATGAGCAGGACTTGAACGCATGATCTACCGCACTGGATTGTGATCATGCTAACCATTACACCACCGATGCGGTTCAGATAAGTATCTTTAACTGGTGTGGTGAAAGAGTCTCGCTTAAAGAAAACTAAAATTAACAAAGTATTTTAATAGATGTACGATGTTTTTCGCCCGATATAGATGAAACATTGACAAAGAAATCTCCTCAGTATGATATAGAGCTTGTTGTTCTCCACTTTCAATTAAATCTGGTAGCCACGATAATAGCAGAATAATTGGTGAAAATGGTGATAATCGTCAAACAGAGAACCTAACCTTATAGATTTACAGTCAATGTTTTCTTCATTGACCTTCCAAGGGAAGGGTGAAATATGGTCATATAAGACAGGTGGTCACTGAATACAGGTTTAATTGATATAACATGTACTGAGAAGGGAAATAAAGATAATGTTACATAATAAAAGTTATTGCTTAATTGAGCTGGTCACTAAAGCAAGTTTGACTGTATATGAAATAATATCAGAGCTATATTTACCTTTCATTAGCATAGCCAACCATAAATGCTCAGCGATATCATCTACCTTGACCAAGTTAGCCCCTTGTCCTCTACAGTAACTCTTAAATAAATATAATGGATGTGAATATTATACAAATATTCCATGTGATTGTGGTCAATATACAAGAATATTTTCTCGAGGTACCTTGAATTGCATGGATGTGCTATATTGCCCGACGCCAACGGCGGAGGGAAATATAACACATCCATGCAATTCAAGGTACCGCGGAAAAATGTTCTCGTATATTGACCACAGTCACATCGAATATTTGTTATATTATATTTTAATAGCAAAATAAATAATCAAATGTAAAAAAATATTAATAAGTGTAAATTGACATACTAAATGAGACAAACAGTGTTGGGCACGCACGAGGTCATATTTCCTGGTGGGCGTGGCAATTGAAGAACACCGGATATCGTCACCGGGCAATGTAGCTCACGCGCGGAAATTTCAAACGTGAAAAAATCCCGCACAAAGTTATATTTCCTGGTGGGCGTTGCAAGTGAAGCTAGAATAGAAAAAAAATAGCGAAAAATATTGAATTTCTAATATTAAAAGAAATTTAGTTCTAAAATATAATATATAATATTACTCAATTTATATACAAAATGCTTTAAACAAAACATTAATAGCATGTATGATGAGAAGTGAAAGTGTCTATCATATGCCGAAAATGTGCATTATATGACAACACGATTTTACCTCGGTGATTGTCTGTTATATGTGACATGTAATCATGAAGATATCTTATGTAGAGCGTGTGACGCATTTTTGTATTAACTTTTACCAAGTTCGTTTAAAATCAAGAGCCTTAAAAAGTCAGTGTCTTAAATGAAGCAAGCCAAAACAGGTAAACAAACATCGGCTGAGGTTCCCCAGGGCTTAACACGCAGTGCTTCCCAGTGCGGTGCGTCTCTATGTGGTGGATAAGGGGAGCCCTCTCTATTGGTTAAACTATGCTCCGTGCACATCAAATATCCCGTTCCCTTCAATTATATCTTGCGATGGCATTATGTACTATCTAGTACTTACACGATGACCTTTACTTGTTTGTTTTATGTCTCCTAAAAATATAACTGTATGTGAAACCGATAATGTACCTCCAACATATGTAAAGATATCAATAAAAATGTCAGAGCTCGATGATGATAACATAGAATTAGTTGTCGTGTCTATTTGAAGAAGTTAATTACAAAAGGTCGTTCTGTAGTGAACTCCATGGGGACATATTGTCTTACTCTGGAATAATCAGTGACATTGGAATTTGTGTTAATTTCCTTAACAGTAGTATATCAACCGCTCCCGGAAGTGTGCAATCCGTCTGGGTGTAAGGAGCATCGGTTTTGTCACTCTTTCTATTTTTTATCTATTGAATATCGGAACTGTTCTTATATCTTGCTTTTCATTTTACCATTTTGTAGATTTCGATAAAATACAGGCGCATTATAGCCGCCACAAATGCTATATTTAGGTCCATATTCTCTTCCTGAATATGCACGAAATATTTTCAGATAGAAATTAAACAACAAACAATCAATCAATCAAAGTCATTATTTAGTATTTTACTTAAAATTGAACATATATTTAGATTGCATTACATTTACTTATCCATATTTAATAATTTTATTAATAAACAATTGCTTATACAAACCTTAGATTGAGACCAATTTTTCTTCGCTCTCCCAAAGAAATAACAATGTCCGTTATTTAGTATCCAATCATTCTGACACGACACATATAGAGCTGATTCCCCTAAAAAATATTAAATTTTGTACTATAGTGAATATTTTTTTTATCATCCAAGACGACATTTGACATAAAAGCCGAGAGTGTGGATATAAGGGGACATTAAGCCAAATATCGACACGAACGACCTTATATATTGACGAAATACGTATTTTATAGCCAAATATAAAATTTATTTGTACGAGCTTAGGAAACAGGAAGGAAAATGAGCATTCTTTTTGTTACGAGGCGAGTACCAATAAATGTTACTATTTCCTACAATGTACGTATATTGTGATTATATTACAATGTCGTGTATTCACAAAATTCTTAAATTTACACACAAAAAAGGCAAAAACAGATGTATGAGTATATTAGTTATGCCCACTACTGCAGATCCTTGTGTGACTGCGAAATGTAGAAGATCAGTACAAACATCGTTCTTTGACTTTAATTTGTGACTAAGAATATACTTGCATAGTCTTTCATGTTCAATTACATACGTAAAAATTCCTACTAAATGTAGATTTTATTATGGTCGCATTTTCCATAGACTACATTTCCGACGTGGTTTCGATAATGTAACTTTTCCAAATTGAACTTTGCATAGATATCTATTAAAGAAAACTAGATATCTAAATTAATGCGCATGACGTGTGTCTTGAATAAGCTTCGTCAGAACCAACCAATAGTCAAAAGATTGAAAAGCTAAACAAAACAACAACAAAACAAAAAACTTAACCGTTTTTGGGAGCAGGTGAATCAAAGGGCTTAGCATGATAGCCAAAATCGACTTAGGTCATCTATTCCTGTTCGAGATTGAACCTATGTTTGAGTAAACTTCAATATTTAGGAACTGTAAAATTTAAGAATAAATATATCTAAAATATTTCAGTAACGAAGCACTGATTACTGTGCGGATGTTACTCTCGTTGACTAGTAGTCAGTCAGCAGAGTTATCAACCCAGTGAGGACAATACAAACGTAGCTATATACTTTAGGGCACATGAGGCGTTTCTGGAATATCATTCATCAGGTAAGCCCAACGTCGAAAAAGTGGAAAACCGAATAATTTTAGGAGCAATACAACAAACAGGCCATAACGGGATGGCCAAAGTCGGCCACTGTCACCTATGCCTCTTAGATGAGAACCTTAGTTTCAATAACTTACATTATTTAGGAACCGTAAAACATGTCGTGACGAGTTCAAGACATGTCATATGTGACATTTTTAAATAATACATTACCTTAGTTTGTTCCTGTCTGATAAAAGTGTTTAAAAAAACCTACAAGTTGCATACACGAAGCATTGCAATTTCAGCTACATAAATAAATAGTTATTACATTAGCAATAGAAATGAAATCATTGTAGCATTGCATATTATTAGACAAAATTTACCTTGAGTGGATCCAAAATAGTTGAAAACGAAGACAACCAACCATAAGGCTATAGTCTGAGTCAGCATTTTAAACTTTACTTATTAATAAGTATAATGTTATATTATCAATATATGTATGTGCAAACACGACAAAATCGAATAATATTTCCATTTATATACTAGTTCATAATATAAATACTTAGGATGGATAAATATTTCAACCAATCAGATTAGTCATTCGAAATCTGTTGGACCCACCCTTTTCCAGTTAATTTGATCATGTTGATCATTGACCTTTTGTGATTAGTCAACATACGATAAAAACAAACATATATCACAAGTCAAAACAATAAAAGGTAATTTGTCAAACAAACAAAAAAACCTAATAAATTAATTGTTTACTGCCTTAAGCGTTGAAATATCATTTCAATTGTAAATATATTACGCTAAAGTTAAAAATATCCTTGGAAATGAACGATAATTCTCAGAATTAGGGTACAATTTACGTGTAATAATATTTAATAGAAATAAATATTATTGTTTTTGCAGCGAACATTTAAGTAAATAATTTGTCACTCCCCCTTTTCTCCATGTCTGCATTGTTATCCCTACCTATCGAATATGTATAATTTACTGCAATGGTTACTGGGTACGGGAAAATGATTATCACGTCTCTAACCCACACAAGTCTTCAATGCGTCCCTATGTGGTGCACTGAATGAGGGTTGTCAGATAATAATACAAACTGCACCATAATAGGACCTCTAGTGTAGAAAGCGAAAAGGTGTAGGCGCAACAATATGTTTTCGTACCTAGCAAAATCTCCATATGTTTCCAGTGACAGGCAAAAGTCAAATAGCCGCTTGAATCATCCGTCCCCATTTCTGTATGGTTTGAATATAGTGTCCTGAATATANTCTCTAACCCACACAAGTCTTCAATGCGTCCCTATGTGGTGCACTGAATGAGGGTTGTCAGATTATAATACAAACTGCACCATAATAGGACCTCTAGTGTAGAAAGCGAAAAGGTGTAGCCGCAACAATATTTTTTCGTACCTAGCAAAATCTCCATATGTTTCTAGTGACAGGCAAAAGTCAAATAGCCGCTTGAATCATCCGTCCCCATTTCTGTATGGTTTGAATATAGTGTCCTGAATATAGCTAAAATACTGCTGGCTGGATGTTAATATAAGCAATAATAAATTAATCAATCCACACGTTTAAATTTATGAATATCACTTTTCGTGGTTTCAGAGAGAAAAAAAAATACATTTGCGTACTAACCTAAATTCACGAATTCCCAAATGCAATGCATGAATCATTTTATCATGATCTTGGTCAGTCTATTGACATGCATATTTGTTGAAATCTAAATTTCGTGGGTTTTTTTTATATATTGGAATACCACAAATAATAAAGAATCCACAGTACATTACTTCTCTGTTGAACTACCATTGTTATCTACATAACTAATTTTCGTTGGAATTATTCTCCTCATGGTATTTGGTTGACCGTTGATATTTCTCAATAGTAAGTGATTGTTGTTTAATGATAAGTGAGCGATGTGTTCAGCTATATCAAAACCGCATATGTGGTGTAATGGTTATGATATTTGTATTTGTTGTTTCTCCGCTAAACACGTAGCGTTAAGGAGAAAGAGCAAAGATTGGTTACCTCGGAATTAGGATAATGTGTCCGAGTGGGGCAAAATACCTATCCGCGAACTGTTGTTTCAGTGAGATAGTACTATAAAATCCAATTAAGCGGGTTTCTCTGATACAAAGAGTACCTCATCATCGTCTCATTAAAAATTAACTTGTTCTCGGTATGATAGATCTGAATATTTGGTGAGTTGGCGAAAAGAACAAACAATCACCATCATTTACTCATCTATATCATTGCACGAACGGTTCACATGTTGATGAGATGATGAAGATATATGTGTTGTGTTAGATTTCCACATTGAGTAGGACTTTAATATAGCACACTCAAACAGCAACCATAAAATGACAGGTCACTCCACTCGGACACATTATATTGACTCCAAGAAGACCACTCTTTGCTGTTGCTCCTTAATGTTTGGTGTTTAACTAGGAAGCAACAGAGCGCCGATCGAACATATATGTGTATTATCTACGATACTCGCATCGAGCACTGTAATAATTACATAATTGATGCAGTAACAATTCTTAATATCAAATCGTGTTATTGTGAAAATGAAAAATAAAAGAATGTTGCTTACTTGGTTACGCCTGTTGCACCTCGGTGGTGCATAGGCCACTGACGACAGTCCTCCAATGTGTTCGGTTTTGTGCCATACGTTCCAGATCTTGCCATTTATAGCTCTCTCTCTCCATCTCAGCAATAAAGAATGTATTTAGTGTTAACATTCTTGTACGTTCATATTTTAATTTCAGCCATGTAACGTTAAATTAAAATGCAAAAACAAATCAAGAACTAAACTAACGTATACACATGGTTATGTGTTCTACATAGCTAATGTTTTACGCATTATTTGGATGTTCCGGCATACCTTGACATTCTATGTTGTTCATTGGCTCTGTGTGAGTAACAAGGGGACCGGTGGCGGAATCAGTTAGGTAGTTGGATTATATAACAGCTCATACAAGCCTATCACCAATACGGCGTGGGTTCAGGTCTGGCTTTGTAATTTACAAACACGGTGCACTCGACTCGCAACCGCGAGTGATACAGTTTACCAGTTGCTTCCCCATGGGCGGTGGTTCTCTCCGGCTTCCTTCACCACTAAAACTGATCGCCATGAAATAGCTGAAATATTGCAGAAAGTGGCGTTAAACACAATAAATAATATCAATTGTAAGCGACAATAATAAACTAAAATCGTCTAATCAAGAGAGGAAAAAGTTTGAAGAAGCCAATTGGATATTCATCCGTCGTAAATCGAAGAAGGACAGACAAAAGGGGCAATCAGAATCCGTAAATCGAAGGACAAGCAACACAATGACCAAAAGAAAAACGACAAATGGACGAACAACGATTTACACAGAAAACTAAATATCTAGCAACAAGAACCCTACTAAAAACCGGTAGGGTAAGCAGTGCATGCACTGTGTTACTGTTGTTATAAACACGATGATAAGTCATGAATGGTAAAAGTATGGGATTATGACTACGAAAAACGGAACATATCCGTGGTCATTTGTGACAAAGTAGTGGTACCTAAAACTTTGTAAGCGATGACTTGAACTTAAACACTGGGAATCCTTGATTCAATGAATGCTTAGTTTAAAGTAAGATTGATTGATTGTTCTTTGGTGTTTAACGCCACTTTCAGCAATATTTCAGCTTATATCATGGCGACCAGTTTTAGAGGTGGAAGAAGCCGGGGTACCCGGAGGGAACCACCGACCATGGGCAAGCAACTGGTAAACTTTATCACTTGCGGCTGTGAGTCGAGTGCACCCTTTTTGTAATTTGCAAAGCTGGGTACGAACCCACGTCGTATTGGTGATAGGCTTGTATGATTTGTAAGGTAATCCAATTACCTAACTGATTCAGCCACCCGGGCCCTTTATAAGTAATTATATTTATGATTGTGAAAAGATTTACGTATGTATTTTATTTTCGATTTACGGATTTTGATTTCAAACTCTTTTTTTTTTTTTTACAATGAAATAAGTTGTTTATTTCAATGTAAAAAAATCTCGTGATTTATTTATTTCTTGAAAGAGCCGACATATGTTAGCGTTTAGAACTAAAACTAAATTATTGAAAAACTGCATTTGGAATATTGAACTCGGAGATTTTTTAGCCGTAAGCTAAATTGATTTTGGTATCCTTTGAATTGGATTGAATAATAAATTTGTTAAAAATTCTCTGAGGTCGCTTTGAAAGTGGTTCAAATCGTTGGTTGTTAGTTGTAGGAGCGTTTGTTTGATACGAACTGTTATTATTGACTAAATCTTAACTAGTCTTGTCTGCGTTTGCATGATTGTATTTGTATAATAAAACGTGGAAGGTCAAAACTGATTTAGTTGAATATACAGACATAACAATTAATATAGGGATGAACATTTAAAATATTGGTTTATTGCCTAATATCCTGTTTAAATTGTACATGCATGGGAAAGATATCGTCATAATTATTTGTAATTAGGATGTTTTATTTTCAAAACAAAAACAGACTACAAAAAATGAAACTGGTTTAAATAAAAACAAAAACAAAAAAACCACTGAGCCCAGTTCAAAAAGTACGCAATAATAAGATCACATGAAAATGTATAAGATAAAAGAAATCATTATTATTAACCTCTAATACCAGATAAAACAGTATTTTACATGTAATGTAAAAGGTAGAAGGTAATGGTTTATTCGGTTGCGCAAAACATGTATTATTTGCGCAAATGTATTGATTGCGCCACTAGATTTTGGAAACACTATGTATCATTTGCGCCTTTTAAAACTAAAGATACAAATGAATTGTGCTGAGAATTAATATATCGTCTATAAATGTTTTATGTATATTAATTAATGTCTATCCCTAGATATAGCTGAAATATTGCTGTAAGTGGCGTTAAACACAATAAATTAAAAATCAAATATATCCCTAGAAGATAACACTTATACTTTTATAGCGGATGTGACCGAGTAGTCTACAAAATATTTCAATTCTATAAAAATGATATGTGAAAACGTCATCCTATATAAATATCAAGTCACTCGTATTGTTTTTCATTCATTTTTTTTTTGCTTTTAAGTAAAATGTTGAAGGACACGAAGAAATTCAGATAAAAAATCGGCTTTGTCATAACGAGTGCACCCTTTGATAAGTGTTATAATTAACATTAAGCAACATTAAATTGACCAATATGAATCGTAGGTCGCACGTGGGATATAAAACCCACACTAATAAAGACAACAATGAAAAGTAGGTCAAAATAAGAGGGGGAAATATAGAATATAGATGTTGGGAGGGGGGGTTGTGGGAGCGTTTATTTTATTTATTTATTTTTTTAGTTCAGTGACTCTTAATCTTAGAACTTGGGAAAGTCAAATATATTCATATAGATAGAAGGCTTTTGGAAAAATGTTATGAAAATTTATTTTGTTTTGTTTTGCTTTTTTGCGAATGTACGGTTTTTATTATAATGTTGAATTTGAGTGTGTTTTTCATATGTATAGAATGGAATGTTATGTACTAAACATTATTGTCTTCTCCCTTGAGAACAGTTATCCTATAGTGTTGTCTGGTGGGGTATAGTGTCCTCGCCGTTGGCTCTGGCACTATACCGCACCATACAACACTATAGGAGAACACTCCCCTCAGGAGTAGACAATAATAGAATAATATACAATTATTGACTTTGGAATAGGTTGCTATCTGGATTTATCAATCTGAAGAAAAAAAAATTAATATTCACAAAGCCGCAGGCGAGGGGAATATACGGTTTTAAAGGTTGATATACCAGATATCAACCTATTCCAAAGTCAATGATTGTTTTATTTCATGAAAATGTTTCATTGTTATCTATTAATAACTTCATCATCATTTTGAGCATTTGTTTATGGTTCATCCGAAAAACAAATGTTAAACACAATCTCATTGGTTATTGAACAACGAAAGAACAAATTTGATATGATAGCAAAAGTCCGGTTTTTTCCAATCAATTGTTATCCCTTGCGAGGGTGATAGCACTTTCCAGACACCTGTCAGAATCTATTTTTAGCCGAAAGGGTGATATCGCAAGTACTCAAAGCCTCTTAACCAGTTTTAAGCCAATCAAAGCTAAATTACAGTCATGTAATAATATAGGGTTATTGCACTAATTTGGGGAATATTGTCCCGAGTAGTATGTCATATTGTACGAGCTTGCGTGTGCAATATGATATACTGCAAGGGACAATTTTCCTCAATATTAGTGCAATAACCCTTTTATAATATAGTACCAACTATTTCAGTCTGTGACAATATTACTTTTAACCATATTTCTTTGCAACATATATTCAACATAATTCCGCCATATTGTTTATCTCTCGTCCACTTGCATGCAAATATAATTTTACTCAGAACCTCTCTAGTGCGTACCAAACTGGAATGGAATGCAATATCGGTCAAGATGCAATATGCTTAACTCATTCGGATTTGCTCTACTTTTTATAAAGGAAGACTAGTAAAAATATCGGAAAATATTGCATTTTTATTTTACAAAGAACTCTACATGAAATATTTGATACTATATCATAAATATAATCATATGTAAACGGTGAATAAAGCACTTATTGACATCTGTTACTTGTTTGTAAATTACCTCACATCAATTTAGAATCATGATTTTGCATAAATATTACATTATGACTTGCTTGACAAATGTGTCCATTGTATGCACCCCGGGGGGAAATACCAGAATTAGAAATACGATCTACTTTCTTCCTTGGAGGGTGCAACACATGCGCTAAAGTTGTGCGGGATGAATTAATCACACGCTTACCCCGTAGGTCGGGACGGAAATGAGAGCCCCGTGTATGTAGAAAGGCAATCTTTTTTAGACAAATGTCAACATTCAGTACCTCTTAATAAAGAGTTTTTTTTTGTCCATTATAAATTCAACGCTAAGATAATCTTACAGGTCAAAAAACATATAATATGGTATGGGATGGCCCATTTAACTTGTAGAGGGTTGGGGATTATTACCCCCTCCCCCCCCCC
>MJUT01009524.1:172860-189109 GCA_002080005.1 Gigantidas platifrons
CGTATGTAAGCACATTCAACCGTACATCTGTTAATTAAATTGCTATGTTCGAGTTTGACATGGTAAAACTCGTGATTTTATTATTGACGGGACCATTTATTGAGTTCGACTGTTCGAGGTATCAGTGTTCGAGAGAAAGAGATTTGTTTTATTTAAAAATATATGGAAAATTGACGGGACTTTCAAATAAGTGCGAGCCAACCATGGTATTCGACCCATTCGTGTTCGAGGGACAGAAGTTTGACTGCAGTAGAACTTCGCTCGCTCGAACTCGAAGGGACTGTCAAAATCTGTTCGAGCTATCGGAAGTTCGAGCCACCGAGGTCCCGTAATTTTAGAGAGAAAAACATCCTGTTCTGACCCGAGACAGTTTCATTACGCTATGATAACTGATGCACAGTAAAATGGGCCTTTCTCGTAAAAAATATTTAATCGTTTAGAAAGTTCTCAAAGACTACGGCTTCTGAATAGCTCTTTGGTATCTTCAAACGTACCTTAGAAACGTTTTTTTCATCACTTTGTTCACGATCTATTTTATAAACAGGAAATACGTCGGGTATTAACACTTGGATCGATATCGGTATAATGCTTGATAATTCGGATATATATTTCTAATGGCCAATTTCAAATTTTAGCCATTTACTTTTTTTTATTTGAATTTGAAGCAATTATATTTGTTTCTTTTGATATTATATACACATATAAACTCATGTTAATCGGAATTTCAGTACGAGTACATTTCTATTTGTTTTTTCGTATTTAGATGGGCCCTGAGAGACCATTTGATATTATTCGATCCCAGCAACTATAAAAATAAAAAAAGAAAAAAAAACACTCTCAATAATAATAATTCATGTAATAACAATTTTGAATATTGTTTTAATAAATTTGATTACGATTGTAAACATTTGATTGTTTTAATTATTGTCGAGTGTAGGCTCGGCTTGGTACAAACGAGTCTAAGGTTCAATAACCGTTCTTTTATTAATTGTAATTAATGGTTAATAATCAAGTCACAGCTGAATTTAATCATTAATTAACACAAATGATGACAAGTTTATCCCTCTACCTGTAATTGTTAAGTAAACAATTATATTTTGGTAATCTGACATTTATCAAACCTTGCAGTAAGCACATTCAACCGTACATCTGTCAATTAATGATAACTTGGTTTATGATAATTTAAATGGGTGCTCATTACATTCGGTTTACATCTTTGTGAAAAATGTACAAACCAAATGTATTCCTTATTTACCTGGTAAGTCACTATGGTTTCAAGGCATACCTTATCCAAATATCGTGTACTCTTAGCTAGCTGCACAATATGTATGCTTCCATACTGAAGTAAAAAAAAAATTCATAAAATTAATGCGAAAAAAGGGGGATAAATTAGTTTTGCCACCCTTAACTTTTGGCGGATATTAGTAAATGCTATCCCTCACTTCTGGCTCGGTATAAAATACTCATATCTGCCAATCCATGTTAAAACTCAAAAGACATTCTGGCTTCCATGATTTATTTCTTAAACTAATATATATATATATACATAGTTTTAAAGACATATTTAATTTTGGAGTTAAAAACTCAGTTTCATCTTTACAATTTTATATGTGAATTAGCATGTTTTTATCAACTTAGCTGTAAATGTGAAAAAAATGTAAAAAATAAGTTATATAAGTCTCAAATATATTAGTAAATCTACCTTGTTTTCAACAATATACCAGGAAATGTTTTTTCCGTTTAATAGTAAAAACATACTCGACAATACACACTCATAATTGTTATCTTATTGTAAAAAATACAAGAGATGACGTGGATTAAATGATTTTGAGTCGCATAAAACCCCGCTATTTTGTATTGAAGTGTATTTATCAAGTCAGCAGATTGATTAATCTTGTATATGTATGTAAGGTCCATGCCCAAAATGTCTACTCCCAAAATGGCTACTGTTTTTTTTTTCCAAAATGTCTACTGCAGAATACTAGGTTTTTCCCAAAATGTCTAAAAAGATTTAAAAATTTTGTATATGTTACAATAATTATCTTATCATACATATTTAATTTTTAGGACATTTTTCATAATTTTGTTTTATAAAATTTCCATATAAAATTATATGTTTATACAATAAATTACAGCCGTACAACTATTTGACAACTGAGCTGTTTACACAACATTTAGACATTCAGGTAGCCATTTATAATTAATCAAGCCTCATTAAAGATAACTTAATTTTGTATTTGTAAAAGTGAATAAAGATCAAAGGATAGCCTAATCATGATAATTGTTTATGTAAAATGTCTAATTATTATTTCAAAAAGACAACTGTTTTTACTATTTACTCATTTGAATACTCAGCTTGTGTACATGTTTGATCTAAGAAAAAAAAATCAATTAAAATGCAATATATTGTTTTGATAAATTGTTAATCCCCTTATTGAGAGACAAAAGTATATAAAGGGGTGAGTGGAATCTGCGAACCATTAATATTCAAGTTATGTAGTTTGTTACTACGCAAAAGGGTGGCAGAATGCTACTATATGAAGGTTTCAAGTATACGTTCCACCAGAGCATGTACGACTTGCGTGGGGTTGTCTACAGATGAAATGTGGTCCACTATGTACTAACTGCCCACTAGCCTTAGACTTCAGCAACTACTTCAAACAGACATGGATGACAGGCAGCTCTCCAATTGCCATGTGGAACCATCATACAACTACTGAAGAAAGAACCAACAATCATCTTGAGGGCAGGCATTACCGTTTCAACACACTAGCTGGGGAACCCCATCCAAACATCTACCAACTAATTCATCTACTTCAGCGAGAGGATGGAGTCACATAAATTAAAGTGAATCAGCTGAAAAATGGGGGTTTACCACCACCAAGGAGGAAAAAGTACCTGAAAATTAATGCTGCTACATGACTTTAATTGTGACATGAACTTTCACTTTGTTAATGTGATATGAACACTGAAATTAACTAGTGCAACTTTTGTTAATTTACATAAGTGAATTTTATTAATGTGACATGAACATGAAATGAAATAGTGCAACTTTTTGTTAATTTACATTAACATGCTTATTTATGTGATATGGAGACTGAAATGAAATAGTGCAACCTTTTTGTTAATGAATATGATTTTTCTTACTTAAATATCATTACATGTAGAGCTATATGGATAAGAAATATTTGTAATAAAACTGAAGTAACCAAGTGATGTTTTATTTTCATTGTAGTATTATACTGCCTATTTGGTGTATTTTTCATCATTGCACAGCTATATCATGGTACTTAATACAACAACTCATGAAATATTTTAAGCAATATAAGAAAATTGTACTTTTCATCATATTGCACAGCTATATCATGGTACTTAATACAGCAACTCATGAAATATTTTAAGTAACATAAGAAAATGACCTGTAGACATTTTGGGAACAAGTTTTAATCAGGGAGTAGACATTTTGGGGAAAAAATTTCTAATTACCCAAAATTTACCTGTAGACAGTTTGGGAGTAGATATTTTGGGATGACTCCGTATGTGAGCACGTTCAACCGTACATCTGTCAATTAAATTGCAATGTTCGAGTTTGACATGGTAAAACGCGTGATTTTATTATTGACGGGACCATTTATTGAGTTCGACTGTTCGAGGTGTCAGTGTTCGAGCGAAAGAGATTTTTTTTACTTAAAAATATAAGGAAAATTGACGGGACTTTCAAATAAGTTCGAGGCAACCATGATATTCGACCCATCCGAGGTCGAGGGACCGAGGTTTGATTGTATACCTTTCAGAAGAAGCTGATTTCTCTCAATTTTTAATGGGGGTTCGCTTTGCTATTTTTGTTTTCTTTTCTGAGTAATGTTTTATGGACCATTGTTTAAGATATAAATAACCATTTATTCAAGGTGTTCTAGAATATTGTGTCTGATCTATCGCATGACTTACTGTTATTCTCGAAAAAAAAATAACACAAAATAAATTTACATTAAGTAAAACTGTACTAGAAATATATTTAATATGATATGACATAATATAGGACGCAACATGCCCAATAATACAGACAGGCATGATTTTAATTCCTTGAAAAATTACTAAAGGATTGGTCACGAGGTTAATCAAGTATATTACCACATTGTTTTCTTGTTAACACCAGAGGTGAACATCTTTATAATACTTGGAACAGAGAAGGAAATGATTAACAAACTATTCCTATTTTTATGCAATGTATTAACAAATAGGTCATAGCACTGACGGTCCTGTACCGGCATCGATTGTGCAAAGGTTAGTATGCAGTAGATCGTGGACTCGAGTCAAACCGAAGACTATGAAATTGGTATTTGTGGATTCTTCGTTAAGCAAGCAACATTAAAGAGAAAGAGTAAAGACTGATTGGCTTGGAATCAGGATAATGTGTCCCAGTGAGGCGACATGTTTATCTGCAGACTGTTGTCTCAGTGAGCTAGCACTAAAAATATCCAACTAAGCCTGTTGGTCTAGTACAAAGCGAACCCCATCATCATCTAATTAAAAAAAAAATATATCTCGACTATAGTATTTAATTTCATATTGCTTTTAAGAAACCTCTCCTTATCATCTGATACTAGATAACACATAGACAAAACAATACAGTAGAGAGGTGTGCTGTTTTCAACCACAACCACGCCATTCATTGACATGCTCAATCGAGATATTGATCATAACAAACACTTCTAATATTACACTTGTAATTAATTCCCGGTGTACATGGAACCAAAACAATTAATTCGTATAAAGCTTCGTTATTTCTATTTTTGCTCGTTTTCTTTCTAAATACAGTTTCATATAAATTACATGTTTATTCCTCTTGGAAGTTATTTCTAGCATGTCATATATGCTAGTAGCCCGCCTGTAAGGAAAAACATCCTACGGAACTTGCTTTATGGTGACATTAGAACCACATCGGTGGTGTAATATTTGCGTACCACCTTGAGTGTAGTAGGTCGTGGGTTCGAGCCCTGGTGGGGTAAAACCAAAGACTATAAAATTGGTATTTGTTGCTTCTCCGCTAATCACGCAGCATTAAGGAGAAAGAGCAAAGACTGATGGGCTTGAAATCAGGATAATATGTCCGAGTTGGGCAACATGTCTATGTGCGGAGTTTTGTTTCAGTGAGCTAGCGTGTTGGTCTAGTACAAAGCGGACCTCATCATCATCTCATTGAAAATTAACATGATATAGCTGAAAAATTTCTGAGTTGGCGTTAAACAACAATCACCCTGTTTGTTGATAACATTGGTCGGGAGCGGCATCATATAAGAAGATAGATAGATCAATGCCCATATCCTGCGTTTAACAACCATTGGGTTGTACTAAAATTACAGCTTTTGTTCAACAATATTTTAAACTAATTTAATTCGTGTAAGGGTTATGAATTTTGTCTCTTTCTACGATTCGTATGTTGTATTTTGGAAATTTTCTTCCGATAGTGGGGTATTTTTTCTTTTGCATTTAATCAATGAATTCATTGAATAAAATATATGAATGATTTGATTTGATTTATTGTGCTTAACGCCACTTTCAACAATATTTCAGATATATCATGGCGACCAGTTTTAGTGGTGGAGGAAGCGGGAGAGAACCACCAACCATGGGCAAGCAACTGGTAAACTTTATCACTTGCGGCAGCGAGTCGATTGCACCCTTTTTGCAATTTACAAAGCTGGGCGTATTGGTGATAGGCTTGTATAAGTTGTTAGATCCAGCGACCTAACTCATTGAGCCACCCGGGCACCATGTTTTGCATTTAATCAATAAATTCACTGAATAAAATATATTAATGAAATGGAAACATAGTTTCAATCAATAGTAACAAGACGGGTGCCATTAATGGAACAGAAATTGTATACTTTTCAGGAGAAGCTGATTTCAATCAATTTGTAATGGGGGTTCGCTCTGCTATTTTTTTGTTTTGTTTTCTGGGTAGTGTTTTATGGACCATTGTATCTTTTTTTTCATATGGCCATTGTATTGTTTGTCCATTATTGAAGTATGACATTTAATTTCTCCCTTTTTGGTATCTTTAAGTTCTTCATTAAGACATAAATAACCATTTATTCAAGGTGTTCTAGAATATTGTATCGCATCTATCGCATGACTTGCTGTTATTCTCGAAAAAAACACAAAATAAATTTACATACAGTAAAACTGTACTAGAAATTTATTTAATATAAATGACATAATACAGGAAGCAAAAACTGCAATAATACAGACAATCGTGATCTTAGATCCTTGAAAAATATCTGAAGGATTTGCCATGAAGTTAACTAAGTATATTACCACATTGTTTTCTTGTTAACACCAGGGGTGAACATCTATACAATACTTGGAACATAGAAAGAAATGATTAACAAACTATTATATTTTTATATAATGTGTTAACAAATAGGTCATATCACTGAGGGTCATGCAACCGCATCGATTCAACCCACCATTTCTTTAGAAATGACTGTACCAAGTCAGGGCCATTGCGATTGTTCCAGTTTTCTGGTTGTTGACTGATTTTGTCTGATGTTTTTGATTTATGAGTTTTGTCTTTTCCTTTGGAAAAATGCTTGGTGATCAGTAATTTTTTTATTACACTTATGGTTAGTGTGCGGTAGATCGTGGGCTCGAGCCAAACCAAGGACTATGAAATTGGTATTTGTGGATTCTTCGCTAAGCAAGCAGCATTAAGGAGAAAGAGTAAAGACTGGTTGGCTTGGAATCAGGATAATGTGTCCCAGTGATGCGACATGTTTATCTGCAGACTGTTGTTTCAGTGAGCTAGCACTACAAAATATCAAACTAAACGTGTTGGTCTAGTACAGAGCGGACCTCATCATCATCTCATTAAAAATCAATTTGTTCTCGCCATGATAATGGTGAAAAAATTGCTGAGGTGGCGTTAAGCAACAATCACCCACTTGTGATGGCCATGCAGCAGTTAATCACTGCCAAACATATTTTAATGTCTCAAAGATAGCTTTATAGATCTACACAATTTTTCTGGGTTCGAATATTCTCATTATTATGAACCATTTACTATATTATAGAATCTACAGTGAAGAATTCGTGAGGATTGTAATGCAAAGAAAACGTTTTTTTTAAAACAAAGTAGATTACAAACGTATTAGATTGTGGGTAAGTCATAAAAAATACGCATTATGATATAGTATAACATGACTTCCTTCTTTCGCTTTGTAGACAGACGAGCGATTTATCGATGGTATAATCTCATTAGCACATGCGCGGTGAATGTTACTGACTTTTCCATTGGCAGCATAAATTGTGTGCGACATTTTCTGCAAACGTAAATATAAATTACCGTCTTCCAATTTAATTATACTACCGTATTTGTACTCTTTGACATATCAGAATCGAAATAAATCATAGAAGCCAGAATGTGTTTTGAGTTTTAACATGGTTTGGCGGATATTAGTAACTTGTATCCCTCGCCTCTGGCTCGGGATAAAATACTAATACCTTATCTTTGCCTATATTAGTGTGTGTGTAAAACCTATGTCTGATTTTATTTTTTCTTGGTTACGTCTTGACGATACAAAAGCGGTAATCAGAAACCATAAATCAAAAGAAAGACTAACTAATCACATAAGTAACGTGATGCCTTTTTGTTTTTCAATTTTTTGGTACATGAAAAGTAATGAAGTATTCTCAGGACGTACTGCATGGGTCAAATAACAAAAGTAGTTTTTGTATACATTAGATTGTCGAGAAATGCTAGTACTTCATACTTTTTTAAACAGTGAAGGTAATCTAATCCACTAATATCAGCAACATGAACAATATCCTCTCATCTCATTTATTGAACACAAAACAGACCACATTTACAGATAGAAATCCAGGTCATGGCTTGGGACAGCCACGGACATGTAGCGGGTTTAACTGGTCAATGGGATCCAAACCTTTCCCTCTTGATAACCGAATCACCAGCGCTAATACAAATATAAACAATGTGAGTATAGGAATGCTCATGTCTTATTTGCATTATTTGTGTGTGTTCGCGTATAGTGGCGTCTAACACATATTGTATTGTTTTTGTTTGTCTTCATCTTGTGTCTTGTGTACCCAATGTTTCCAGTTTCTCTGGAATGTCCATTCTTGATTGGTCCTTCGGTTTTCTCTAACGTTTATCTTTTAACACTTAATCAGGGGCAAAAACTGTATAAAAAAAATGGATCATAAAATTTACAAATATATTATCTCTAGATTATATATGATTACAAGGCACGGCGGAATTATAGTATATAATTATTATACATAATCATCTTCCTAACAATGTGGGGCCTGGGTGGCTCAATGAGTTAGGTCGCTGGATCTAACAACTCATACAAGCCTATCACCAATACGACGTGGGTTCGCGCCCAGCTTTGTAAATTACAAAAAGGGTGCACTCGACTCTCAGCCGCAAGCAATAAAGTTTACCAGTTGCTTGCCCATCGTCGGTGGTTCTCTCCGAGCACTCCGCTTCCTCTACCACTAAAACTGATCGCCATGATATAGCTGAAATATTGTTGAAAGTGGCGTTAAACACCAAAAATCAAAAACCAATCAATCCTAACAATGCTACCAACTATCATTATTTTCTTCCGAAATAAAATGATAAACAAATGAAACTCATCGATAGAACAGGAAGTAATAAATATATTTTGTAATCTGGAATGAGAGTCTATAAATTGCCAGAAACAAGGCAATAGCTAACGATTTTTACAACCGTATTTGTACTAAAGTTTGACAAGTGATGAGTGGTAAATTAATAAACAAATCATAGTTTCTTCTTCTTAATATCATAATTGGATGGATAGATGTCTTTACTGATGATGTGAGCTATTGTCAGTATCCATGTACATTTCCTGTAACAAAACTGTCACTCAAAACTTCAGTATTCTCGTAAGTTTTTTGTAACAAAACTGTCACTGACAACGCCAGTACTGTAGAATCATTTCCTTAATAAATCTAATTGAGCTGTCATCTGAAGGGGAAGATATTAACCAATATAATTACATGTACAGTTAAACGAGAAAAAGTTGTTTGTTATTTACAAAGATTCTTATTAAATCTAAACATTACAGCGTTATATTCATTCCAGTGTTATATACATAGTCAGTGATAAGGGTGTTTATAAATAACATTTAATATTATATGTTTTAAAACAGTATTTGGACTGTTAAATAAAGTAACACATTTTACGTAAAATAGGTTAACAATTATGAATACCGCGACTATTTGTGTTTGTTTGCAAGATATAATGATTATATGCATATAACATGATCATCCTATTCTTCTTATGGCGATCCCACCGAGCTCTCCATCAGGTCTCCAAGTGGTGATAGGGGATACCCTCTATGTTGGGACTAACATGATATAATCCAGAAAGCTGACAGTGCAATATGTTGGGTAACGTGTTGGGGGAGTGTCACGTTCTATATTTCGAATAAATGTACGTGCATTGTAGCAACGACAAAAGTCGACATTTTGTAACGTGTTTGCAGAGTGCCACGTTGTAAATCTCCAACAAAAATGTAGGGGACTTGTAGCCGCTTGAAAATTGACATTTACCATTTCTATCCAACCCTCCATATATTCTAGTAGCAGTAAAAATATGTTGCCTCGGTTGTCTTTTCATATTCTTAAATGTATTTTCTGTATAGTTTGTAGATCATTTTGAACTTGAATGTCGTTCTGAACCTTTTACATATTGCGAAGGTGAGACAATATTTTCTTATTAAATGAAGATTTAAATTAACACGAACTAGTTTGATTTAATAAAGGATACTTGTACGAAATACTCACCCATTTGGCTTGAATATCTAAACCATAACATTTGTGTGTCAGTTGACCGTTATCTAGTTGTTTCAGTGAGCTAGTACTACAATATCCATCTAAGTCTGTTGGTCTAGTACAAAGTGTATATTATAGTCATCTCATCAAAATGTAACTTGTTCTCGCTCGCCATGATATAATTGACAAATTGCTCATTTGGTATTCAAACAAAAATCACTCTTTCACTCCTGTTATATAGTCGTTAACATTTATAAAGTATATATCTATTACATTTCAAATCATGCATTTCATGACAGCATCAATTAATGGTAGGTACAATTCTCAAAAAGCCGTAATTTGAAGGACTTACCAACATGAAAAAGGACAAAAATATAAACAATTATCAACAAAAACACTGCCAGATGGATAAACAGTCCCTGTTTCCACTAATGGCACCCGTCTTCGTCACTAGAAAATTAGTAATACTTACTTTTAAATACATGCTTAATCGTAAAGCTGTTGAAACATCATGACCTCTTTGCACCGGTTGTCTTCTCCAACCTTATTTCTGTATATTTTTAAAACTTAATTTTTAACTACATTAGTAGACATCACAGTACACCCATATTATAGTCTAACGCTATACAGTAAATGAAACGTTGCATACATCAAACAAAAAATAAATCATATAGATAATATAATAATATTGGTACATTGTGTAACATATTCTCGTCATAAATATGCATTACTTATTTGCCGCTGGACGTTGAACAACAAACTATCAATCATGAAGCACATTGACAATAAATTTATTTATAGATTAACACACATTCAAGCGCAGTGACAATTTGTATACACGATTGTTGGCATATAAACACAACAACAGCCCGAACACACGTGTGTAAGATGAATTAGAAGATACCAAAGGGGTTATCAGAATCTGTAAATCGAAGAACAGACAACACAAAGGCCAAAAGAAAAAGTACAAAAGGACAAACAACGATCTACAAAACACGACAAAGAGAACTAAAGATCGAGTAACACGAACTCTACTCAAATATGATTAAGGAATAAATCATGGAAGTCAGAATGTGTTGGGAGTTTTAATATGGGTTGGCGGATATTAGTATTTTATCCCGAGCCTGAAGCGAGGGATAAAATTTACTAATATCCGCCAATCCATGCTAAAACTCAAAACACATTCTGGCTTCCATGATTTATTTCGATACTGATATGTCTAAGAGTACAAATACGGTAGTATATTTTGATTGGAAGACGGTAATTAATACATACGCTTGCAGAAAATGTCGCACACAATTTATGTAACTCGAATAATACTGCGCCCTCTATCGGCATTATTCGGGTCACAATTTATGCTGCCAATGGAAACGTCAGTCACATTCATCGGCGCATGTGCTAATGAGATAATACGAATAAATAATTTTAACAAAGCGAAAGAGTGAGGTCATGTTAGATTGATAAACAATTCATTTTCCATTAGACGTGTTACATTTTGTATCACCCGGTAATAAGTAATGAATGAAGAAATGACGGATATTTTTTTAATATATAATGATTATTATGTAAATAAATATTCACAAATAATAAAACAACTTTTTTCTATTATTGGCCATTGATGAATATTCTAACAGAATATATTGGAGAGAATAAAAAATATTTGCATTTGAATATAGAGCCAGTGGGAACATTGATTGACAAATGATATGTAAAATTATAATATTGCTCTGATATATTACCTTCAATGATATAGATATGTTGATACATTCAGCAAAGCATCCCAAAGCTGAGGAAATTGAAACCAAATAACTTAGAAATCATTGGGAGCAAGAAAACCAATTGATCTAACCCAACAACAGACTTGCTAGAATCCGCTTAGGTTACACATGGCTCAGGGATATGAATATTAGCTACTAAATTATTACATTAGTTAGGAACTGCATAGTTCAATTATAAATATATATTTATTCGTCGTGTCCACTAAATCTACGTCTTTATTATAACCGAGGCGCTGACTTCTGGACAGATAATACCATCGAGGAATAATATTCCACCAGCAGAAGTATTTATCCAGCGATAATAGTAAAAACGTGTATATCTGATATAGTGCACAGGCGTGCCTCCGAATATGTCAACATGCCAGTCATGATTGATTGTTTGTGATAAATAACACATCCGTTCGATTCCAGGAATGCATATCATATCGTCTTCGGAAAATACCTTTTATGCACAGGAAACACTGAGTCATCCGAGAGTATTAATGTATATCCAATTCAAATGATTCCATGTTAAAAATAACGTTAGAGAAAACAATACTGGCAATCACGAATGGACATTCCAGAGACACAGGAAACATTGGACACACGAGACACAGGAAACATTGAACACACGAGACACAGGAAACATTGGACACACGAGACACAGGAAACATTGAACACACGAGACACAGGAAACATTGAACACACGAGACACAGGAAACATTGGACACACGAGACACAGGAAACATTGAACACACGAGACACAGGAAACATTGAACACACGAGACACAGGAAACATTGAACACACGAGACACAGGAAACATTGAACACACGAGACACAGAACGACGACACACAAAACCCACACACGATCCCTTGTGACACTGATTCTAATAAGACAATGCTCCATATTACCCACGTGATAGTAGATACCACTCGACTTAATCAAATACAAATAATATAAATAAGACATGAGCCCTCCTACAAATACCCGGATACATGTTTTGACACTGATATATAAGTGCAATAGGTTGCAAAGTAGATACAATATAATGCTTACATAATCATTGTGTAAGGTCATATCAGTGCAATAGTAATTGTACATGTGTTTATTAGTTTAACATGTAATGCAGAGGTGTGCATGTGTCACGCAGACTATGACATAATTTTAGGCATAATGAGTAATGTAGTTGCTTTTAATATGCAAACCTACAAGATATTGACGAGCAGAGTCAAACCCTATTAAGAGTTCAGTCACGAAATGTGATTGAAAGAAACAATGGGTAAACAATATGACATCAATATAAACTATTTAAGGTGAATCTCTGCATGTTTTGTATTGTGTATATATTACAATTGTAGATATATACCTAAAAGAAATATATATACGTTGATGTTTCATGAAGGGGTTATGGTTATGGTTTTTAACACCACTTTCAACAATAGTTCATTTATATCGTGGCGGTCAGTTTTATTGGTTGAGGAAACCGGAGAAACCATCGATCTGTCGCAAGTCACTGCCAAATCTTACCATATAATGTTGTATCGAGTACACCTCGCCATGAGCGGGATTCTTACTCACAACTTTAGTGGTGATATCCACTGATTGCACAAGAAGTTGTAAATCAAACTACCATAATTACGATCAAGAACTTGAAAAACCCTTAATGCAATATACGTTAAAAACTAGATAGAGTTTTAAAATATCATTACGTAGTTAAATGCAAGATTTAAAATGAAATAATCAATTCAGAAAAATAGTTAAATGTTTTCTTCATCAATCTGGTGGTGAATTGATCCGTAGTTTCTTGTCATGTTTAGGTGTAATAACCACAAAAGCTACTCAATAAGACTATGTCGATCCTAAGTTGCCTCTGCGCTAAGCATGCAGCATTATCAGTAAGCTAACACAATAAAAATCAAACTAAGTGTGTTGGTCTAGTACAAAGCAGACATCATCACCTCATTAAATATTAACTTGTTCTCGCCATGATATAGATGAAAAATTGCTGAGGTGAAGTTAAGCAACAATCACTCATTCACTTTTTACCTTTAGTGTAGATTTGTACTTGTCTCAATCACCACGAATTTGTTTTTGAACTTTGGTGTTTAACGCCACTTTCAGCAATATTTCAGCTATATCATGGCGACCAGTTTTAGTGGTGGAGGAAGCCGGAGAGAAACACCAACCCTGGGCAAGCAACTTGTAAACTTTATCAATTGCGGCTGCGAGTGCACCCTTTTTGTAATTTACAAAGCTGGGCGCGAACCCACGCCGTATTGGTGATAGGCTTGTATGAGGTATTACATCCAACGACATAACTCATTGCGCCACCCGACAAGACTGTCATCGGAATTGACTATATGAGTAAAGCGGCGGGTAAGAATATAAGATATAGGAACTGCTTACATTTCGCTAGCACATGGGTTCACTTCAGGTGGGGGAGGAGCGGTGGGGGGCGGGGGGGGGTGCACCGTGTGCTCATCTTTTTAGTTTTGTGCTTTGTTTGTCTGAATTTTCTGTCTTGTGTCTATGGAATGTCAGTTCTTCATTGTTCCTTCGTTTTTCTTTAACGTTTACCTACAAGATATTTACTGATTGTACGGTATAAAACGAACGAGAATTGAACATGTATATTGACCATGCAATAAAGGGCATAATGACATCTGATTTGCAGTATTAATTTTAGAACTTCAATACCTTTTTTTTCACTATTATAGTTAAAGTACATCCTCTTAAAACTAGAAAAATATAAACAAATTCCAAAGTAACATTTCGAATAGCTTGCAAATATTGCAACGTCATTCATAAAAACTACACAGTTATTTGATTAACCACAATTTGAGACATTTCATGGAACTAACAAAATATTGTTTTCCTTTGATTACCTTACCAGAACACAATAAGAAGCAGGGGTTGTGTCCCTTATAGAAATTGTCGCAAAAAGATACGACTTCCGGTTGCACAATAAGGACAAAACGTATATATGGTCACATGTCATAAATGTATATTTCTGATTGGATTATCATTATTGATTTATTATAATATCTATGATGTTTTATGTTACGTTTGCTTTCCATTTTTATCTTCAGCATTATGTTAACAGATAAATAGGTATACTGTACACCGATATGGTGAGGCTAATCCCTACAAATTTGACAATTGAACATTACAATAATTTCATTTTGTATATTAATTTGACAACCGTGACATCATTGTATTTGTTGCTTTCCCACACAAACAACAGTTGTCATATATCAATAAACTATTTACTAGTATTAATTTACAATATAGCAAGTCTTAGATGAGTTTGAAATGTTAATCAGAAGCGTAATTCGAAAGACAGACACCACAATATGAAAAAAGCCAAACGGAAAAACAATGATCTACAAAACACTACACATAAAACTAAATAACTAACAACACGAACCCTACTAAAAACCGGGGAGGGTTGAACTCTGATGCTCTGGAAGGGTAAATAGTTCCTGTTTCACATGGGTCCCCATTTGTCTTACTCTTTTACAAAAACGCTGTAATAAGTTTTGAATAAAGATTGAACCGGAGTGTGATTACGATCAACGGACATATCCGTTGTCATCTCTGACACATATATTCCGCAAACGACCAACCAAGTCATGGTGGCGATCGTAAAACGTTCGGAGCGATGACTTCTTCCCTGAAACAAATGGGAACAGACATCTATGGGTTTGGCATACTAATAATAATGTATGCCTATGCCAATTAAACTCACAGTAAATATATTATTACATGTCAGAACAATTGAAGAACTGTCTGAAATTCGAGATATGTCTGTGACATGCTGTCACCCTTATGGAAAATGAAAGATCATAATGAATGTCTGATATAGTCACTTCCAAGAAAGTGGGCGCCCATGTATAATAGAACGACCTATTTTTTAATGAAAAAAACCATGAAATTCAAGATTTTTGTTGGCATGCTGATTTCCTTGTTCACAAAACCATAAAATACAAAAATGCATCTGATATCCTCACTTTCGGAAGAGTGGGTGGTCATTTTTATGTGTGTTACAGGTATTGATTCTGTCCATTTTCGCGATGCTACGATTGAATTTTGATCCGTAGTTTCTTGTCATGTTTAGGTGTAATAACCACAAAAGCTACTCAATAAGACTATGTCGATCCTAAGTTGCCTCTGCGCTAAGCACACAGCATTATCAGTAAGCTAGCACAATAAAAATCAAACTAAGTGCGTTGGTCTAGTACAAAGCAGACATCATCACCTCATTAAAAATTAACTTGTTCTCGCCATGATATAGATGAAAAATTGCTGAGGTGAAGTTAAGCAACAATCACTCATTCACTCTTTACCTTTAGTGTAGATTTGTACTTGTCTCAATCACCACGAATTTGTTTTTGATCTTTGGTGTTTAACGCCACTTTCAGCAATATTCCAGCTATATCATGGCGACCAGTTTTAGTGGTGGAGGAAGCCGGAGAGAAACACCAACCCTGGGCAAGCAACTTGTAATCTTTATCACTTGCGGCTGCGAGTGCACCCTTTTTGTAATTTACAAAGCTGAGCACGAACACACGCGTATTGGTGATAGGCTTGTATGAGGTGTTAAATCCAACGACATAACTCATTGCGCCACCCGACAAGACTGTCATCGGATTTGACTATATGAGTAAAGCG
>MJUT01009524.1:189815-200579 GCA_002080005.1 Gigantidas platifrons
TGTACATGGAAAATGTCCCGGAGATGGTTATCTTTAATACAAAATAATAAGTGCAATCCGGATCGTTTTGGTCAAGCAGCAAAACGTGTACACAAACATTTGAACATATAAATCTCGTCCGATATCAAACTGTTAATAAGATTTTTTATTAAAAGAAAAACATGTTGATAGTGTAAACCATGATCAATTTAAGTGCTTTATTTTACTCTCTTAGCTTCTGGTTAATATTGTAAAAATTGTCGAATTTGTGATATCATCATCTATGTCCTTTGCATATATGTTTCCGTGGAAATGCAGGACAATTTTTTTCATGTCTAGTGTGTTTGCTTAATAGCCCTATGTTATGTTGTGTTAAGTCATCAACAATTTTTATATCAAGCATCTCTTGACGTCCCTCTCTAATCTTCATAACTCTTTTGCATGATAAGAAAGTTCACGATGACTGGTCAGTGGTACCCTATCTTACCTGAAATGCGGTGCATTTAAACTATCTTCGATTAAATGCTTTTTTTGTTTTTTGTATTTTCTTTTATTGGATTAAGTGTTGACCTGGTCCTTTTTCCGGGTTGTATATTTTAATGTTGTGTGCTAAGGAATTACTGTTCGTTCCTGAATTTTGGTGTTTAAGGCCACTTTCAGCAATATTTCAGCTATATCATGGCGACCAGTTTTAGTGGTGGAGGAAGCCAGAGTCCCCGGAGAGAACCACCGACCCTGAGCAAGCAACTGGTAAACTTTATTACTTTCGGCTGCGAGTCGAATGCACCTTTTTGTAATTTACAAAGGTGGACTCTTCGTTCCTGTTTGACATGCATACGCTTTTAGTAGCATTATAGTAAATGTGTGCCTTATACTCTATAATTTCCTTAATGTATGTTGTAATGTGTTATTCTCTAAAAGTTTGACATTTTCAAATTTCATCGTGTCCATTTTTCTATATTTTATAACTTCTATGATTGATAATTTGCAATTTCGCCTTGATATTGGTAACCATTTCATCAATGTCTTCTTTTTCACTATATTTCGCTAAAATAGCACGAAAAAAAGTTTCTCCATGTCAAAATGATTTCCATGAATTAGTTCGATAGACATATGTCACATATGCCTCGAAAGATGCCACAGGTGAAGCAGGAACTACTTACCCTTCCTTAGTACCTGAGCTTACCTGGTTGTTTTTTCGGTGCCTTTAAATTCTATTTGTTCCTTTTTTTTCTTTTATCCACATTCTTGTTCATTTTCTGTTTATTTATGGCTTTTGATCACGTCCTGGTACCTTCTCACTTCACTTAATTTCTAAATACACTAATCATACCTGCATAGTACTGAACAGCTGGCTAAATACACTTTTTTATTGCATGTATTTTTGTACAATTATATGAATATCCTATAGTTTAGATTTTTTCCAAAATAAGGTATATTTAAGCAACTACATATGATGGAGATATAAGTCAACCATTTTTCAGTATTGACAAATATTACCTTAAAAATAAGTGCCGTTGACCTGTCGGTTGACCTGTCGGTTTAAAACATTCATACTAATAAATGACATATAAAATAAGTACTTAAATTGTTTTTATTAATTTTGTCCATCAATTTACACGCTATGTTGGTTAATAATTTCCAGAGACGAGTCTCTTCTTTTGGTCAATTTTCCATCATTCCACAATTTTTTCCAGAAAAAATGATATATTACCATAACTATAACCGCCTGATCAATTAATTCATTTAATTATTTTAGTTGGTTTCTATGACAACCATGCAGTCATAACAACTGTTTTTTGTTCGTTCTTCGATAATGTAATATACAGCTTTAATCACTTGGTGAAAACATTCGTATAATAAAATGAACAAAGTGTCATTTGACCGAGGTAATCCCGAGGTATAACGATATGAGAGCTTGTCCGTCGCAGGGTGAAACGTCTCCAACATTGGCGCCAATGTGTACTGCGGAACAAATTAAGTATACAACACAACAATAACGATAAATAAGTGGCTGGTGTATGGGGAGTGGCATAAAGTAGTTCCGAAAGAGCAATATTGTTAGCTAGTTTTATGGACACACATCTCCCCTCTCAGTGTAATGATGAGAATATGAAAGTGTTTTCTACGTATATTTGTGTATCCTTTTTAACAACGAGGTGAAGATTAACAATTCAAATACAACTGACAATGTCAATGTAATGATTAAGAAGAGCTTGAAGATACCAAAGAATTGTTCATTCTAGATTGCTCCCTCTGTTCTTTCTCACGTTTATTGTTGTTCTATTAAACTGATTGTTGGTTTCTTAACCTCCGGCAGTAAATATTTCACACATAAAAACGATGTTCGGTTCGTCTTAACCTCCAGTTGCTTGTGGGAAGGTTCATGTCATGCTTACGTTATTTGTGTTTGTTTGCGTATGTTGGTGTCCAACACATATTGTGTGGTGTTTTGTTTGTCTTCGTCACGTTGCCAGTTTCTCTAGATTTGTGTTGCCCTTTCGGTATTCTCTAACGTTTATTAGACAAACAATAGGTACAAAATATATATTAAAATCATACCGGAACGAGAGAGGAATTCACCTCATCGACCTTTGACTGCCATGGAAAAGTATTGGGACTTGGGTAAGGACGGAAAGTTGTAGATTTGTTTAGATGTTAATATGCTACTACCGTTTTTCGAAATCTAAAGAAAGAATAGTTTATGTGTAAGAAGCATGGTACTCTAAATACACGGCATCCACTGTTGTCCGGGATGAGGCTTTCCATAACATGATAAATGTAAGAGCGAATGCATCCTCTGTTCCCCACCTGGGAATATATGTGGGTGGAGACCTGAAAATGGTAACCAGTACCCATTATTCAATTGAAGATTGGAAATTGTCATCCAATGCGAGATAGCGACGTCATGGTATACAATTGTCATCCAATTAGATGGCGACGCTATGTAATGTCCAGCAATTGTCATCCAATTCGAGATGACAACATCGATGTAATGGTAAGCAATTGTCATCTAATTAAAAAACACGAGGTAAAGATAAAGCATTGTAATGCAATTGGAGGTGGCAATGTAATTATAAACAATTAACTTCTACTTGGAAATGACGAGACAAATAACCTTAATATAAACGTAGACATATAGGTGTTATTAAATTGTGACGTTTCCAATTGGTTTAGTTATATGCATGAGGTAAATGTTAAACAATATTGTAAGGACAACCATTACAGTTCAAATGTTAAAATTCTACTTTGAACGTCATAACATAAATCATTACGTGCGTCTTTGTCTTCACATTGGTCTATTTCAGACGTGGACTAATCACAATAAATCGAAAATCGTCGGTTATAATGCCTCCTCTGAGTAAACAAGTGATACATCTAAATACCAATGTTCTCATCGTGTTCAAATAACTAACAGAGGACATTGATTCATGTTTTTTAGAGGTGTATATTACATTAATACATAGTTAGGTGTATATTTACAATAGTTCCAGCGTCAAATTTATTTCGACTGTTATTTGTCAAACTATCGGCTTCAATAATTGACGAATTAATTTTGTGATCTCATTAGAAGTGAAGAATACGTGACATTAATCAGTCTTTAAATTTCATCTGTGGTAAATCTAATGAATTTCCAATTATATAGAATTTAAACCACAAATGGTATGGTTATCGCTGCTTTCAACAATATTTCAGTTATATCGTGGTGGTCAGTTTTATTGATGGAAGAAACCGGAGTACCCGGAAAAAAACCACCGACCTGTCGCAAATCACTGACAAATTTTATCACATAATGTTGTATCGAGTAATCCTCGCCATGAGCAGGATTCGAACTGACAACTTTAGTGGTGATAGGAACTGATTACACTGGTAGTAAATATAACTACCATACCATCACGATCACGACGATCCCCTAAAAGTAGTATGTAGATCGGTGGTACCTTAGTTACCGAACGTAAGCATTTATATTATTTTATTTTTTTATTTAATAGACCATATACCGAGATTCTGGCTTTTCATTTATAAATCTAGAACGTATGCCGAATTTGTCTACCACACGCTCACGTGGCACATGACAACAACGAAATTATCGAAGGTGAATTTTATCGAATTCGAAATGGTAAAACCAAGTACCAGACCTCGAATATGGTCGACCACTTGCAACTATTTTCGAACTATATTTGTGATACTAGGGATTACATTTTGCCATACACTGATTATCTGTCGGTGACACGACCATATCCCTTCTGTTTATTGTGCGCATCCAAAGCTAAGGAGATACAAGAACTTATTTTAACATGTTAAGATGAGACCGATATAAAACGTGCCAGACCAAACAATTTTTCAAAAATATTTACCGTTTGACTCCTCTGTAAAACCACTCAGCTCAAATAAGACAGGGCTAGGGTTATGGTGTTTAACGCCACTTTCAACAATATTTCAGCTATATCATGGCAGCTCAAATGAAGATACTATGACTGTTTAATTTAAAAGGTGGTAACATTTTACTGACTCTGATTCAGCATTTCTATGGACATAATTCAAAATTTGTATTCTGTCGTTCGATTAATTAGATTTACCATTAATCAGGACCATTGCGTTTTCCAGTTTCCCGGTTGTTGACTGATTTTGTCTGTTTATTGATTTATGAGTTTTGAATTTCCCTTTGGAAGATTGCTCTGTGTTCGGTAATTTTGTTATTACCCTTATTTACATCTGTGGTATCAAAATACGGAAATAATAAATGAAGACATACTACAAAATAAAAAATCAATAAGTTCTAATGAGTTATAAGATGTGTAATTAACTCAGGTCGTTAGAAATGCAACTACATGAAGTCCTTCAAATACTAGTATCTAAGTATCGTTTCAAGGCCGATTTAGTTCATCAAACCTCAATCAGTATTAACAGACTTGATAAAATAAAGACCAAAACATTCTAAAATGTTCGATTGCTCACTGTAGCGCATTTCTTTTCATTATAAAATAAAATCTGACAACATAATTTTTCTTTCGAATCTTGAGGTCAATGATCTTATGTCTCGGTAAACTGTTTATTCTGTGTGTAATGCATTACATTTTACAGTGCCATGTAATGTTAAATCTCTCTGCTGTGGCTGTCTTATGTAAAATCTGAATTTATAAATAAGAATTTACTTATAGACATAAAATGTACAATTTAATCAGTAGTCATGGTTTGCTCACGTTTCTCCCACAATTGAAAAATCAAATTTATATTTCTCCTACAAGTGTCAAACAAAAGACTGGCTTGGTGTTTGTACAGTAATTAAAATTGCTTGTAGTGTCAAGTTATACTGCGATCTGCAACTGATGTATATCATTAATTTATACTGCAATCGTTCTATTTGAGCAGTCAAAATGCATTGACAGTATATTTACAAGTGATAAATGCTCACTGGCGGTTTATAGCATTTATAAATCAGTTGGGGCCTCTTGAGGGTAAATAACTTTTTAAATAATTTGAATATTGGTAGTAATATCCATTAATGTCACTAATGATTGCAGTATAAAGACAATAACAGTGCATTGACTTGACATAAAATTCGATATACGTATTCAGCACGAATCTGGGAAAATGCTCGGGAAACCCTCGCATTTTCCCCGATTCTAAGCCTCATCCGTATATCGATTTTATGTCAAGTCAATGCACTGTTACTGTCTATATTACAGGTATAAATGTAATAATACGCTTTTAAAGGTGATAGAAACGTGAACACACTATAGTCGTCAACAGTAGTATAACGTCCCGGAATAACCACGTGATGAATACACATACAATTTGTCTTGCTTTCCATTGATAATATCACCTAAATGTTTACGACATGCAATTTAATTAATCATACTGCGATATTAAATATATATTGGCTCACTTCCTTTTCTTCATTCAAAATTGAATGTTTTGATTTTTGCATCTGCACTAAGATAAACTGTTAATCAACGAAGTTAGGTCTTACAAGTAACACTATATATAGCTATACAATTATTGCCTTCATTTGGGGTGAACATCGAAAATTGGCAACTCGAGGGTGTTTTTTTTCCTCGAGAGAGTTGACAAGTTGATCTTCACCTCATACATCGATTCCCCGAGCTGAGATACATGACAATCTTCCTCACTAAGATACACGACAATTCCTCGAACCAACGGACAGGACAATCCCCACACTAAAATACACGTCAGAAATTTCTCAGTAAAAAGCTATATGAGTATAAAGCATTTATTAACACACATTTGTATACAACATCATATAGTACTCACCCGCTCATTAATGTGACAAAGATGAAAAATTGGAAAATTACTGTGACAAGCACTAAACATGTGCTATTCCTTTACTTGAATGTATGTGTTAAGAGTGTAGATCTGGGTTACCCTAAAATTTTCCCATCAATCAATGTTTTTTTTTATTTGCACCATGGAATATTTATGTCTAAATACATTATCTGCCAAAGTTTCAAAAATTTTCACCGTGCCGTTTTCTCGATAGCACATCCTAAATATAGCAATTTTGGGGGTATTTTGGACGCCAGATGGTAATACTAGTTTCGGAAGATTCTAATAGATATGCACATTTATTTCTGATTGAAAGGGAATATTTTGGCTTAAATACACTTGAGAGTGTTTTTGTTGAATAAATATGAAATATCTAGCATATCTGAATATCCTGTTCGGAGATAATCACGTGCAAAACAGTGGAAACTGCAAAAAAAAGGGGGAAGTCCTGAGGACCACCTTGGTATTAAAAATCGGATTAAAAAAAATCCTGTCATTTAATTTCCACCAAAAAATGCTACACTAAAGAATAGACATATAGACATCATTACACCAAATTATACAAACTTTTACCGTCCGATTTTTAAAATATTTAAATTTATGTTTTTTATGGCACCTAGAAAAAAAATGAAAGTGTTACCACATACCCATCTTTTGCTAGTTTCTTTGTTGGTGAGATAAAAAATAACTAGTTACCAATAACAAAAAAACTTTTGAATTCTTATAATTGACACAGTGGATGTCCAAATTAACAAATGACAGCATTTGTCTTTTTTATTTTCAGGTCGGCTGGGGAGGGGGAGGGGTGTTTTGAGGGTGACTATACTTGATTATACTCATTAAAAAAAAACAACAAAAAACACAGATAGCCACCCAGGTATATTGTTAAATACCTTTATATTCTGTCCTCCAGTTGTATTCGTTTGATTCTGATTATTCTTTATTTGTTCTTAGGAGAAGGGGACAGCGGTATAAGAGATGATCAGATAATATTACAATTTTTTTCCAAGCATAACTTTCTATTTTTTACTACCGTATAATTTGTTCTATAGTTTCATAATATCTAAGATTCTGATAAATATTTTAATTTTTTGTTTTTTACAAACCCTTGAAATTCAATAGAAAAAGGTTGTCACACAAATTGTGTTACATTTCTGCCATTTTTGACAACACATTTCGATGAACATTTTTTCTGGTAAGAGATATTTCAATGATATTTTGTGGGCATATAATAATAACACACTGCCTGACACTGGCATAAACAGCAATGAGATATTAAAATACAAGGAGCACAGCTATGGAAAGGTAAAAGGAAAAGGAGTCATATTTTTTAACTGGCCAAATCCAATGTAAACAATCTTTATCACCAAAAAGCTTGGAATTGAGGTGGAATTTTCAAACGCACAGATGATCATATATTTGAGATTACACTGAAAATAGAGTTATCTCCCATACCCCAGGTCTACACCCTTAAGTGTATTGTTGAATAGTATTTCAGGTTCATTTACATCCATATCTTTTCTTCAAATACAGTTAAACCTGCTTTAAAGGGCACCTCTATATAACAAATCAGTCTATAAAGGACAGTCTTATTTTTCCATTAATGAATAATGCATATAATTTTAACCTGTATATAAAGAGCAACTCGGGCAGTCGTGACCGTGATCGTATGGTAGTTGGATTTACAACTACATATGGAATCGGTGCCTAACCACACTGGTGTTGTGCGTTCGACTCCCACTCAGTGCGAGGAGTATAACATTGTGTGATAAAGTTTGTCAGTGACTTGGGGCAGGTCGGTGGTTTTCACCGGGTCCTCCGGTTTCCTCCACCAATAAAACTGACCGCCATGATATAACTGAAATATTGTTAAAAGTGGCGTTAAACACCATAAAGCCAATTATCCAACGTCAAGAGCAACTGCTCATAAAGGGCACATTTTCATATGTAAGAATTGAATGCATTCTTTTGAAGTTTCATTGGGGTATGAAAGCGTTGATCGAAGTATATTTTCAACATGAAGCGCTAACTTGAAGTTTCATTGGGGTATGAAAGCGTTGATCGAAGTACCGCGCTTCATGTTGAAAATGTAGTTCGATCAACGCTTTCATACCCCAATGAAACTTCAAAAGAATGCATGCAATTCTTATAATTATATTTAAATCACACCAAAATTTAATATAGTTTAATTTTTCGTTGTGAATTTTATTTGTGATAGATTATTTGCTGTTGGAAATTACTACGCCATTGATTGTTTACATCTGACGTCGTTATGAAGGCACGTGCAAATTCGGGTTTGAGTTTCATTCGGACGTGAAACATCTCTTTTATAATCATGTGACCACTTCATAACCAATCATATTGTAACATTTCAATGAAACACGGAAGTAATGTAATTATACAGATTTGATTGTAATTAATTAATATTCTTAATTATTATCTGCATTTGATATTAAATACCTCACGTAAATGTTCCTTGAAATATAATCTTGAATGAAAAACGTGACATTCTACTTCATAAACAAAATATGATTAAGTCTGTCAAGTCAAGGACGCAAAAATGCTACGGTTTTCCATTAATTCCACGAATGAACATGGTTATTAAACGTTATTAATCTTTTTCTTTTTTTTTTCTTTTTTTTTTGCAGATCCTTTTTGGCATAATTTATATTAAACTGAAAGTGTAAAATATTTATTTTTAAGTTTGCCTTAAATATTGAACATTAATTTCCAAATAACAAAATTGCCGTGACTGTACCTATACAGGAAAGGGAGGCGGTCATGTATATTAAGGGTTTCGATTGTTCCTCTGTTTCTATGGTATTCTGGATTTTCAATCTGTATTGTTTTTATTTTATTTTCCAATGCAATCAAATGTTTTGGGTAATTTGACAGCTTTATTGATTTCGTAATTAAGTTAAATGTTGTTATAATATGTTTAGGTTTAGCAAATTAACAATTACACTTATGCAGAAATGACCCGATTTGACACATCGCATGACTTAGATAACTTGCTTGTTCAAGCGGTAAAATTTGTTGGAAGTAATATCGTTATACAGAAAAGAGACTACCAGCCGAAATGCAGCTTTAATGGGTGTCCCACATTGTGAGTAAAATACTATTGATAGATTCCGGACTGTATTTCTAACCGACCGATTATCATTGCGACCATTCTACAGGAGGGCTAATGTCATATTGCGTTTTTTAAGTTTATTCGTGTTCAATGGTGTCCAACATTTTGTCCTATTATGTGCCTTATTTCTGTGTTGAATCGTATCGGTGGTGTAATGGTAAGCGTGCCCGCCTCAAGTGTGGTAGATGTGGGTTCGAGACCCGTTCGGGTCAAACCAAAGACTATAAGTTTGTTATCTGTTGCTTCTCAAAGACTATAAGTTTGTTATATGTTGCTTCTCAAAGACTGTAAGTTTGCTATCTGTTGCTTCTCAAAGACTGTAAGTTTGCTATCTGTTGCTTCTCAAAGACTATAAGTTTGTTAAATGTTGCTTCTCAAAGACTATAAGTTTGTTATCTCTTGCCTCTCAAAGACTATAAGTTTGTTATCTGTTGCTTCTCAAAGACTATAAGTTTGTTATCTGTTGCTTCTCAAAGACTATAAGTTTGTTATCTGTTGCTTTTCAAAGACTATAAGAATGTTATCTGTTGCTTCTCTAAGACTATAAGTTTGTTATCTGTTGCTTCTCAAAGACTATAAGTTTGTTATCTGTTGCTTCTCAAAGACTATAAGTTTGTTATCTGTTGCTTCGCAAAGACTATAAGTTTGTTATCTGTTGCTTCTCAAAGACTATAGGTTTGTTATCTGTTGCTTCTCAAAGACTGTAAGTTTGCTATCTGTTGCTTCTCAAAGACTATAAGTTTGTTATCTGTTGCTTCTCAAAGACTATAAGTTTGTTATATGTTGCTTCTCAAAGACTATAAGTTTGTTATCTGTTGCTTCTCAAAGACAATAAATTGGTTATCTGTTGCTTCTTAAAGACTGTAAGTTTGTTATCTGTTGCTTCTCAAAGACTATAAGTTTGTTATCTGTTGTTCTCAAAGACTGTAAGTTTGTTATCTGTTGCTTCTCAAAGACTATAAGTTTGTTATCTGTTGCTTCTCAAAGAATATAAGTTTGTTATCTGTTGCTTCTCAAAGACTATAAGTTTGTTATCTGTTGGTTCTCAAAGACTGTAAGTTTGTTATCTGTTGCTTTTCAAAGACAATAAATGTGCTATCTGTTGCTTCTCAAAGACAATAAGTTTGTTATCTGTTGCTTCTCAAAGACTATAAGTTTGTTATCTGTTGCTTCTCAAAGACAATAAAATTGTTATATGTTGCTTCGCAAAGACTATAAGTTTGTTATCTGTTGCTTCTCAAAGACTGTAAGTTTGTTATCTGTTGCTTCTCAAAGACTATAAGTTTGTTATCTGTTGCTTCTCAAAGGCAATACATTTGTTATCTGTTGCTTCGCAAAGACTATAAGTTTGTTATCTGTTGCTT
>MJUT01009524.1:201136-211772 GCA_002080005.1 Gigantidas platifrons
AGTTTGTTATCTGTTGCTTCTCAAAGACTATAAGTTTGTTATCTGTTGCTTCTCAAAGACTATAAGTTTGTTATCTGTTGCTTCTCAAAGACAATAAATTTGTTATCTGTTGCTTCGCAAAGACTATAAGTTTGTTATCTGTTGCTTCGCAAAGAATATAAGTTTGTTATCTGTTGCTTCTCAAAGACTGTAAGTTTGTTATCTGTTGCTTCTCAAAGACTATAATAATGTTATCTGTTGCTTCTCAAATACTATAAGTTTGTTATTTGTTGCTTCTCCGCTAACCAAATAACATAAGAGCAAAAACTGGTTGACTCGGAATCAGTATGGTCCGTGGGTAAACAGATATGGTGCGAATATGCCTCAGGTAACCTGTAGAAAACTAGAGCTTGTGACAACAAAAATGTACCCGTATATACATTATGTCTCTTTTTGTGAGGAAGTAGCGTGTATGGTACTATACATGTGCTTTGTTCTGTACTCTGTTGTTAATTACAATTACCTTTTGGAAACATGAAATGTGTGTATTGGTTCGTTGCATGTCTGTTTTGTTTTCAGTTTGGTATGATTGCATGTTTTTGTAAAATAAGAAAATTGTTCAATGTGGCAATAATGATCCACATATGTGATGATTGCGTTTTATTTAATATCCTGATACAAATATTTAACGACATGATATACCGGTAAAATAGCAATTAGTTGATTGAGACGTACAATGTATATAGGTTATATATACAGTCCGACAAAAGTTAAGCACCACCTGACTTGTTTCAATAATATCTTTTCTAATAATGAATTTATTTCAAATCGGTTTGCTGTTTCGTTACCTGTACACACATACTTACTTACCCGTGAAACAGGTTATTGATCGATTTTTATTTATGTATATATGACAGGGTGTGTAAAGTGTCACGTGTACCTTTCAACATTTGTGTTTGCGAACAAAAGCTGATTTTTTTGTGTAGAGTTTAGGGTTAGGGTTAGGGTTAGGGTTTTCATTTTCTATTGGTTTGATATGGTGCGGCGAAAATTAACCATACCAGAAAGGTGGAAAGCTGTTGGCATGCATACTGGTTGTTTTAGCCACAGAAGGGTGGCAGACCACTTCAAGGTAAACCATTCCATCATTGTACGACTGATGCAGCGTTTTCGTCAAACGGGGAATGTTAATGACCGTCCACGTGCAGGTAGACTCGCAAAACGACACCGAAAGAGGACCGGCTCATATTCAGACGGGCGCGGCAACGGCCGTTCAGTAGAGCTGGTGCACTTCGTGGTAATTTACCGTTTGGAGGCCACATTAGCACACGCACTGTAATCAGCCGCCTCCACCATCAGGGAATGCCAGCGCGACGACCCATAAAACGTCCACAGATGACATTACGTCATCGCCATGCTCGATTTGACTGGTCACATGATCACTTGGAGTGGACTATTCGCACATGGAGACGGGTAAACTGGTCTGATGAAAGTCGTTTTTTGTTACGCTCTACCGACGGTCGTGCAAGGGTTTTGCGCCAACGAAACACTTCATTTCAGGACAACCACATTTTGGGCACAACTGTTTTTGGGAGTAGGGGTGTAAGTGTCTGGGGTTGTTTTTCCTTGGACTGTAAGTTGGACTTGTACGTTCTTGATGGTAATCTGACAGGCCAAAAATACCGTGACAATGTGCTCGCTCCACGCGTAGTCCCCCATTTCGACAATCATGCGTTGGCTGACAGTCCAATGTTCATGGACGACAACGCTTGGCCACATAAAGCCCGAATTGTACAACATTTTTTTACAGCAACAGGCTGTTCAGACAATTCAATGGCCTGCGATGTCGCCAGACATGAACCCTATAGAGCATGTATGGGACATTATTGGCCGAAAAATTAACCAACGCAATCCAAAATGTCAAAATATTGACGAATTAAGAATTGCTATCTTACAGGAGTGGCAACAGTTCCCCCAAGAACGGCTTAGGCGTCTTGTGCGAAGCATGACGAGGCGTGTTACAGAACTTCACAATAAACGCGGTGGATATACTCGTTACTGATTTTTATGCCTTACACATACGCACAATAGATGCATTTAATAGTTCTTCAAATCTGAAGACTCTGCATTTTAATGCAATGTTAAAAACTTCCATCAAAGACAAACTAGTTTTACGTTTTTCCAGCGCCTGTTTTGAACCCCATTTTTGCCACGTCATAGTCACGTCTTTCAGGATGATAAATACTTCGTAGATTGGTAATTTTAGAGCCCTTGGTGTTGTCTTTTAAGAAGTGTAAGAAAAATGGTGATATTTATTTTATTGTTTTAACAGTATTGATTAAAAAAAATATAGGGTGGTGCTTAACTTTTGTCGGAGTGTATATTTCGAGGAGACGGTAGAGAATTGACGTGGGGACTATATTTTGATTGTGACTGGGAAATTTGGACATGTTGGGTCATTCGCAAAAGTTTGCGTTGAAACGGACCTCAGGCAACCACTTCTAACAAACTATTGCTCATTATATCTGATGTGTTGAGTGGGGTTCGTGTTGATCGATATTCATTTTTCTATTTCATGCTTATAGATCATTGCTTCCCCTTTATCGTTTCGCAATTGTATTGTCTATCCTGCAATGTACGACTTCTGATTACCCCTTTGGCATTTTCACGCTGTTCTAACCCCAGGACACTTATTCACGTCCCGAATTGCGTATGTCATTCTTTCAGGTGATCATGAGTCGTAGCACCCACTGAGGATAAAGTAATTCTTATTTCCATACCTGGCCTTCTCTTGATGGAAAATCTATTAGAATAAACAGTACACATACCAATCCAAAGTACACATACCAATCCAGAGTACACATACCAATAAAGAGTACACATACCAATAAACAGTACACATACCAATCCAGAGTACACATACCAATCCAGAGTACACATACCAATAAACAGTACACATACCAATCTAGAGTACACATACCAACTAACAGTACACATACCAATCCAGAGTACACATACCAATAAACAGTACACATACCAATCCAGAGTACACATACGAATAAACAGTGTACATACCAATGCAGAGTACACATACCAAAAAACAGTACACATACCAATCCAGAGTACACACCAATAAACAGTACACATACCAATCCAGGGTACACATACCAATAAACAGTACACATACCAATCCAGAGTACACATACCAATAAACAGTACACATACCAATCCAGAGTACACATACCAATAAACAGTACACATACCAATCCAGAGTACGCATACCAATAAACAGTACACATACTAATCCAGAGTACACATACCAATAAACAGTACACATACCAATCCAGAGTACACATACCAATAAACAGTACACATACCAATCCAGAGTATACATACCAATAAACAGTACACATACCAATCCAGAGTACACATACCAATAAACAGTACACATACCAATCCAGAGTACACATACCAATAAAAAGTACACATACCAATCCAGAGTACACATACCAATAAACAGTACACATACCAATAAACAGTACACATACCAATCCAGAGTACACATACCAATAAACAGTACACATACCAATCCAGAGTATACATACCAATAAACAGTACACATAACAATAAACAGTACACATACCAATCCAGAGTACACATACCAATAAACAGTACACATACCAATAAACAGTACACATACCAATAAACAGTACACATACCAATAAACAGTACACATACCAATCCAGAGTACACATACTAATAAACAGTACACATACCAATAAACAGTACACATACCAATCCAGGGTACACATACTAATAAACAGTACACATACCAATCCAGAGTACACATACCAATAAACAGTACACATACCAATCCAGAGTACACATACCAATAAACAGTACATATACCAATCCAGAGTACACATACCAATAAACAGTACACATACCAATCCAGAGTACACACACCAATAAACAGTACACATACCAATCCAGAGTACACATACCAATAAACAGTACACATACCAATCCAGAGTACACATACCAATAAACAGTACACATAACAATCCAGAGTACACATACCAATAAAGAGTACACATACCAATCCAGAGTAAACATACCAATAAACAGTACACATACCAATCCAGAGTACACATACCAATAAACAGTACACATACCAATCCAGAGTACACATACCAATAAACAGTACACATACCAATCCAGATGGACACAACAACACTTATATATCAACAAAATACCAATCGTTTGACATACAAATAACGTTTGCTGAAAAACTATAAATGAATTTGCTTCGCACAGTTTAATATATAGAGGCATAAGCATATTCGTGTAACCTTTGATGATCTTATTTAATTGATTATTGCTTTACATCCAGCAGGCAGTATTTCAGCTATATTCAGGACTGGAATAAGTTCCATCATCTATATAAGGGCCCCGGGAGGCTCAATGACTTAATTCGTTTGATCTAACAGCTCATACAAGCATATCGCCAATACGGCGTGGCTTCGTGCCAAGCTGTGTAAATTACAAAAAAAAGGTGCACTCGACTCGCAGCAGCAAGTGATAAAGTTTACCAGTTGCTTGCCCAGGGTCGGTGGTTCTCTCCAGGTACTCTGGCTTCCTCTACCACTAAACCTTGTCGCCATGATATAGCTGAAAGTGGCATTCAACACCAACATTCAAATTCAATCATCTATAAAAATTATATTGGGAAAGATGCGTCAGCGACTTTTGACTGCCACTGAAAAAAGTATGGGCTAACATTTTAGTGTTTATTTATTTTATTTTTTTTGTTCTTGTTTTTGTTGTTGTTGTTTTTTTTGTTTTTTTTGTAGTGGCTGCAGTGGGCCTACTCTTTTCGAGATTTCCAAACAGATGTTTGGTATGCATGGAGCGTGTGACTCCTCCTGTCCACCAGCCGCCGGGCGTGTGACTCCTCCTGTCCACCAACCACCGGGGATGTGCTGTGCAGCTCCGTGGGTTTGAGTCCTGGGAACCTTCCTTAACACAAATATTCAGTTACATGTAGTAATACAGCACTCTAAAAGAAACTGTCATCAACATTTAAAACAAATATTCATATAAATGTACAATAACACTGTAGATGAACCTGTCAACAGCAGTATTTAGATTATGTTGTTACATACCCGTATATCATTAGTATGATACCAAGTTGCGTTAATACGGATTTCACTCTGTTGACTATAACATATAGCATTTCAAATGGCGTAAATTAATACACTATACTTTTCAGTTTAAATGGACTAATGTACTAAAATTACCCCTAAACAACAAGAAGATATAACAAATACAACCAACGGCGTAATCAGGGGGTCCGGGTGGCTCAATGATTTAGGTCGTTGGATCTAACAGTTCATACAAGCCTATCACCAATACGGCGTGGCTTTGTGCCAAGCTGTGTAAATTACAAAAAAGGGTGCACTCTACTCGCAGTAGCAAGTGATAAAGTTTACCAGGTGCTTGCCCAGAGTCGGTGGTTCTCTCCGGGTACTCTGGCTTCCTCTACCACTAAAACTGGTCGCCATGATATAGCTGAAAGTGGCGTTCAACACCAAAATTCAAATTCAATCAATAAAAATTATATTGGAAAAGATGCGTCAGCAACTTTTGACTGCCACTGAAAAAAGTATGGGCTAACATTTTAGTGTTTTTTTGTTTGTTTTTTTTTTGTAGTGGCTGCAGTAAATTGGTTCTCCTCAATCACGTTACCACCTATCGACCACGGTCAGTCTTTTCTTGTTATACAAATGACGCGCTGATCAGTTCTGTATGTTCATGCTTTGGAATCGTCAGCAGTCCACAGCCTTCTAAATGAAAAAAGTACAACTATGTATTCGCAGTGTTGTAATGTGATGTATAACGCCAATTGCAAGCCAGATGCAAATGGCATCGATAACATAACAATAAAGAAAATGTCAGGTTTTAATACTTATGAGATAGAATGGGTTGGTTATTTTCTAGTACAATTAGAAAAAAAGACAATTTGATCCTGTTAATTTGATGTCATTGAATTAAAGAGCAAGGGACATCATTGTTTATACATGTGTCAATCATTATGGCTTTCTTTTGAATCTTTTCATTTATCAAAAATCAGATCGTAATCTGTCGTATTAACTGTTGTTGACGGTACAAATACAATACAGAGATGTTTGTTTATATTAAAAAATATAAAGAGATGAGCACACACGGATATATATAGATTCTCCTTCTTGTCCATGTGGGTTACGATATTTCTCCACTCAAGAGAGTTTTTAAAATTTTAACCACAAGCCATCAGGCGAGTGGATACAATTTTAAATTTGACTCTCGATAGTGGAGAAATATCGTAACCCACATGGACAACTGAAGGAGAATTTGTTTCTCCCATTATTTAACACGAACTTTATTTTAAAATTTGAAATTAATGCGTTTGAAATTATTGCGGGGAAAGGCACGAGACATTTTAATCCTCTAGAGGATTACAGATTTTTCCACCACTTGTTCAGCGGGGTTATCACGCCGTAATAATGGGAGAAATATATATAATATACTTTATTTCCTGTGACTGTTTAATGAATTCTTCATTATCCTATACAATATATTAAAAATTGCTGACTTAGATTGCTGTCAAATTATAATATTAAGTATATACGTACCATCTACACACGCTTATGTCTATCTTTAGATTTTCCTTACGAGACAAGGTAACACTTCGACTATTGGAGCTACATTTTAATGGAGCGGGTGTGGTCGAGTGGTCTAGGGCGCTGGACATAAGGCGAAGCGATTAGTTCTGCAGTGTATCAATGGTGTGAGTTCAAATCCCGTCGAGGGAAGAACAAAAATTTGACAGCTCAAAAAATCATTTTCTAACACTATTTCGTTTAATTTTCAGACGTATATTATATATATATTAAGATATAATCCTTCTTTCAATGTAACTTTAGCACACGGGTTTACGACAAAAGAGACGATTTTCTCACTTTTGAGACAGACCAATTCCTATTTTTAGCGATGTGAGATTTCCTTGTCTTGTACCCCCTGGTACAAGACAGCTCACACGCGACTTTTCCCGGTAAAATCTTTACTTCGCTTCAGCAATTTCAATCACGTTTTGAATTACTTTCATTTAACCACGATTCTATTACATAAGTATTTTTAAATTAATGTATGTATATTATTCTGCTAGCTAATAATTTAGCTATCGTGCACCTTTCATGTTTCACGGTGTATAACTCTTAATGTTTGTTTACTTTGAGTAAATAATAGAGTACTCTCCCTTGTTAGTAACTAACGTTACCACCCTTTGACCAAATTCAAATATTTTTTTCACAGCCACAGGTGTAGTGTTGAGTTACATTTATCATATATTTATTAAATATATTGTATTTTATTATGAAATACATTTAAAATACTGCCAAGACACGGATGCATATGAATAAATTGAATATTTACTATATATCGATCTGGAATGTAAACAAAACAATTAGGTAACAGCTGATAAAAGTGAGAAATAAAATCAAACACCGGCAAAAAGTGCAAGACAGGGAAATCTCCGACANATTTTCAGACGTATATTATATATATATATATATATATATTAAGATATAATCCTTCTTTCAATGTAACTTTAGCACACGGGTTTACGACAAAAGAGACGATTTTCCTATCATCAATTTTCCTTTTTGTTTGTGGATGGCGACGTTCCATGAGCTTCATTATATGACGCTTACTTGTCTTAGTGTCTCGTTTAACGCACATTTGTAATAATGTTAGATTAATTATCATAATCTCGCGATAACAGATATCAAATTTAAGTGCACACGACGCGTTTCTGGAATAACCTTCATCGGTTTCCCTCAAATTCAAAAGATTGGAAAGCCAGATAATTTTAATGTCTTTGTGAGCAAGACATCCGAATGGCCTAGGCATGATACTCAAAATCTGTTATGGTCATGTGTGAGGGAGGATAACATTAGTTTTCATCATAATTACATTATTTAGGAACTGTGAATTTCAATAAATATATTTAATAAACCATTTCACGGGACATGTCAGGATCGAAAGAGTGACCACTGAATTGGTTTAAACAATATTTATTATCAAAAACATATATGGTCAATACAACATAGATACTAAGCATGAAAGGGATTCGGAAACAAGATTTCTTTATATTAATCAACGAACTACAATGGGTGGAAGATACCCTCGGGAACTAGTAATCAACCAGCAGATATACTAGTAAGACAAACGTCGATGTACGTGTTTCTGGAATAAACTTCATCACAATTGCCCATTGAATGTCAAGTATTGCTAGGTAGATTTCATAAATAATAATTTTCAATATGTTGACATTATAATGCCGTTTTTCATTTGCTTGTTTTAATCCAATATGTCATCTATAGTAACGACATGCAGTAGAATTTTAACCCCAATGATTAAACTATTTAATCAGTGCTTAATCTTATGTAAACAATATCTTCGGAAACATCGTTTTTTGTAATTAAAAACATCAAAGAGAATGATTAAAGCTTTAATCTTACATCATATATGTGCACTGGAAACACCTCAGGCGACATAATATTGGTTAAGTTATGATTTCCGTTTTATCTAGATAGCCTTTAATTTACAGCTATTGAAAATGCCGAATACTTCAAAGGAGCCGTGTCAACAATGAGATGTCATCATGATTTTATTTTAATTATTTATATTCATAAAATTATTGTTAGTTTACGTAAATATATCCATTTATATGGAGCACTATTGTCTAATTGCAAATTCATCATTCTTTTATTTCCAACAGCGTAAAACATGTAAGTAAACAATAACAAGAATCTAGAAAATTAAAAAGACCAACGAACATATGTATGTTAGAGTTACCATTCTACTCACACATGGAAAGCAACTGCATCAGTTCACTACGAGGTGTTATAGTTGTTTCCTTTTTGTTTTCTTTTTGTTGTTGTTTTTTGTTTTATTTTGTTGTTTTTTGTTTGTTGTTGTTTTTGTTTGTTTGTTTGTTTTTGTGTGTGTTTGTTTGGTTCTTTGTTATTTTCATTGTATGTCTGCCTGTGTTTTTTGTATGTTTGTTTGTTTGTTTTTTTTTTTTTTGCACAAAGCTCCCCTGTCAGTGACATACATTAAGATGCCAACCCACACATACAACTGGATGAGAAGTGTTGTTGTAAAGAATGCCAAGTCCGAATCTTGTAATAAGCGTGATTGAAACATGATTGATGTATTGATGTTTAACATAACATTAGCAGAATTGCAGCGTGAAATTGTTTTTATGTATTAGACAACTACACGATCTTTAGAAATGTCTGATATGATTAATGATATAACGAATGTGAATATATATCTGACATTAAACAATATGAATAAAGTAATGTTAAACTTGTAACTAGTGGAACAGGAATTCCCTTCCGGAGCACTTGTAATTACTTGTCCTTTTTCATTTTTGTCCCCCGGAGTTATATTGAAGCTAGGTGTGGCATGTAAGTGTATCTTATGAATATCTAGGTCAAGTTCGATAATGACAATTGTTCGACAATTTTTACTCGAGTTATGCTCCTTTTTATATCTCAAAATTGCTAAATATTTGGTTTCCAGATGATAACTTGGAAACAAATAGTCAGATTGAAAAAAGGTTTGGTATGCAAGTGTATCTCATCATGAGATACACTTGCATACCAAATCTAGTTTCCGCTGGCGTGCGCCATTTGCGCATTTGGCGAAAAATCTATGATTTTGGCGATAAAATATTTACTTTGGCTCAAAAATGTGGCGCAAAAGATTTCGAATGTTCATCGTCTGTTGTGGCGGTCATTTTCTAGTTCGTTACTTCGGAACGCCCAAAACGCTATTCGGAAAGCTTCGAATGTTACCCATGAACTGATCAAGTGACAGAAAATCGATAATCAGCTGTTCGTAATGTTTATCTGTTGATAGGATAATTAACTTGTAAAATACATAAAAGGTAAGTCAAACAAAGGTGTTAATTAATGGTCTCGGGTGAATGACTTCTCTCTGTCAGTTCGTGAATTGTTTTCATATAATTTTAAGAAATTTGTCATTTATTTTTAGCACTATCGTTTTAAACGCATCGAAATTTTTAACTCAATTTTACGTTTTTAAAATGGGACGGAAAAGAAAATTAGTTTTTGAAAGTAATACTCCGGGAAAAGTAATGAAACTTTCCGAATTGTGGGGCCATAGCAAGCAGGCAGTGCAAACTGAAGATGCACTGCAGGAAGAATCAAGGCCTGCTGATGATGTTCCAGAGATTGCAGACCAGCCTAAATCTGCATCTGTGACTAAAAGAGTGACAAGGAATTTCCGAGAACAATGGAAGCAGGGGAGACCGTGGCTTTATTATCAGAGGGCACAAGTAAAGAACAATTTCTCAGTTGAACCCGGGTGCACTGTTCTCAAACATGAAAGTATCCCCAAACATGAAGCTGCCAAAGCTAAGATTATTTCTACTTTTGTTGACATAATTCAAACGAACTGAATTAGTTTTAACCTCTCTATGTCTGTTTTACTTTTCAATCCACATGATATATTTATAAGCATAATTTTTTAATATAATTGTATATATCTGTTTAAAAAAATCTGATGTATTTAATTTGTTTTTTTT
>MJUT01009524.1:220108-231612 GCA_002080005.1 Gigantidas platifrons
ACATACTAAGACAAGTTATATACCTATGTGATGGTCAACGTTACACATACTAAGACAAGTTATAGACCTATGTGATAGTCAACGTTACACATACTAAGACAAGTTATAGACTTACGTGATAGTCAACGTTACACATACTAAGACAAGTTATAGACCTATGTGATAGTCAACGTTACACATACAAAGACAAGTTATAGACCTATGTGATAGTCAACGTTACACATACTAAGACAAGTTATAGACCTATGTGATAGTCAACGTTATACATACTAAGACAAGTTATATACCTATGTGATAGTCAACGTTACACATACTAAGACAAGTTATAGACCTATGTGATGGTCAACTTTACACATACTAAGACAAGTTATAGACCTATGTGATAGTCAACGTTACACATACTAAGACAAGTTATAGACCTATGTGATAGTCAACGTTACACATACTAAGACAAGTTATAGACCTATGTGATGGTCAACGTTACACATACTAAGGCAATTTATGTAAACGATATAGCGTTCATTCTAAACCCCATGATTTTCTCTAGGATTAAAGACCAAAAATTATGCAATAACAATGAATCAAAGATGAAATTTAATCTGAACTATACTTGCATTGCTTTGCTACTTATAAGCGACAATAGTTGCTTACTATTCGCGCATTCCTGAGCTCACCCACGATTCTTGGTGGGATCCGTGTTGCTAAATTGTTCAGTTTTCTATGTTGTGTTGCGGTTTTTTTCTTCATCCGCTGTCTTGTGTGTGCTATCTTGACCATTTCTCTGTATATTCCATTATTGATTGCCTCTTCGGCTTTCTCTGACATTTTCCTAATTCTTGGTATCTCGTATTATATATGTCATCCCTCGTAAACACCCGGAGGCACATAACTCGGTTTTCCTGATGCGGTATACACATGGGAGTCAGCTGGCGATGCGTGACTTATCAAATAAACATCTCGCCCTTATGGACGAGGTGTAAATGAATGCCTTGTGTTTGGAGAATGTCTAGCCACCTGGACGAGCTAGATGGTCTGGGTAGGTTTTTTAAGGAGTGGTCGTTTACGGTCTTTCGCAAGGCAAATGTTCCTACTCTCCATTAATCTTCTCTATTACTTGTGGCAAGCAAAACCACATATATTGCCATTGAAGATTGGAGATGAATACCATTATAGCTTTGAATGCTATTATTTCAACGAAAAACGTAAGCCGTCACTATCAAATTATTTTATAAATAGACGTACTATTATTAAGCTTACTGAACTTATGTCAAGTAAAAGAAATCCAATATTGAGGAAACTGGTGTTTGTCTCCAGGCTCTTAGTCTTTTGAAATCTCCATCCTTAGTCTGTATATATATTGTAAATAGTTATTTTGATTTTATTGTTATATCTCTGTACCATTGTTATACATTGGCTTTATGAGAATAAAGATATATATAGCAAAGACACGCCTTTGTATCTGAATCATTGTTTGCGAAAATGTTTTTGCACATATAGCTAGAAGATTGCGTAATCAATCAATTATTGTTTGTTTAATAGGTCGTTTGAAATTCGGTATTCTCCCTACTTGAAATTTCCATCAAACAGCTGTCAACAAGATAAAAAAAAAAGAAGAAAGATCTAAAGAATACATTATTGTGTTTGTTTACAACTAAAAATATATCAAATTACGCACCTGCTGTTCTACAAAGTTGCAATTTCTGATGGGGGAAATAGTTTAACGTAATGAAAAAGCATTATATAAATCATCAAGTTTTTATTGAGCAATATATTGATTACAAAACAATTGGACCATGACATTAAAACGATAATAAATCATTGCATGAAGAACAAAAAGTTACATAAAGTTGATACATCATCGTTAACAATAAACAAAAAACAATGGTATTTTTTTAATTTCCGAATAGCCTTTTTGCACATTTCTGATTTGATTCTAAATTTATGTTTTATGCGAGTTATTTCCCTTTAGAGGTGCAACAAGATCAATGATAAGGAAACCAATTATGAGTATAATTTAGACATTTGAACATTTATAAATATCAAAAGATAATTGCGATATAACTGAAATATTGTTGAAAGTGGAATTAAACCCTAACCCAGAAGATAATATTATAGAAAATGTGCACGTTCTTACAACATTAACATTTTGAACAGATTATGGGGAAAAAATATATGTTATTTTCATTGAAATTTGCATGAAAGGGGATGCTAGTACTCACCTTAAAGGGAAATAACTCTGGTAACATATATAATTTTAGAATCAAAGTCGGAAATGTGGAAATTTTCTAAAGTGAAACCTATCTAAACCGAACCCTGAATAAACCGAAATCCTGCATAAACCGAACTTATGTAAGAAATCTTTGTTATTGTAACCTGTATAAACTGAACATCTGCCCATTCCGAACACAAAACCTGGTCCCAAGAAGGTTTGGTTTAGACAGGTTTCACTTTATTAAGTCCGTAAGATGTGACATAAGTTTTGTCAACATTGCATTACAAAACTATATTCCGAATACATGTCTTTTACGAACATTATTAATTTCCATGTGTCATATTCGTAATGCGACATTCATATAAACGCTAAGATAGGGGAAACCTCACGCTACGTTTAACTAAGAACCAATAGGGAAAACTGATATTTCAAACCTTCTCAATACAAGAAGTAAGTATATTAAATATGTTTTCTTTGTGGTATATAACGTGTATCTGAGGCGGATTTCCTTTCCTAATCACAGATGGAGCAGTAATGAACTTGGAGGTATATTTTACCTAGTGATAGTATTATTTCGATATTGAGCGTACCGCATCAAGTTTATTCCAGAAACGCGTCGTGCGCACTAAATTTTATATCTACGGTTTATTACTTATTATTAATATGTAGAATTTGAATTTTGGCGTTGAACGCCACTTTTAGCCATATCATGGCGACCAGTTTTAGTGGTGGAGGAAGCCGGAGATAATCACCGGAGAGAACCACCGACCCTGGGCAAGCAGTATTAATATGTAAAAACATAGAGCAGTCGAGCATAGTTTTATACGGCTGTTTGATTTAGATGTAAAGATTAAACATTTATGTCTCATTCATTCTTACAAATTTAAATGGGAATGGCTCAAAACATGTACATGCTTGCTTATTACAGTATTCGCAAGAACATCAAAGGGCCTAAACAGAATAGCAGCAAAATCGACTACGGAGTAGAACCTAAATTTTAAATAATCATAATGATTCCTCCGTTAATTTTTAATCAATATTTTATAAAGTGATCTCTCGATTTGTTTACACGGAAAGGAAATGTTATACGTAATAGAAGGCCATTATTGCACTTGTTCGGCTTTTTGTGGAATACATTTTAATTCTGATGTAAATAAGCTATGACATGTTACATTATTAGAATGTCGTTGACATAGGTCGGAATACTTCATTATCTCCGTTTAATCCGTTATGACATGTTGAGAAAGTGTCAATAGACCATTTGCACATATCAGATTTGATTCTAAATCCATACGAGTTATTCATATTGCGGTATGCAAATTGTACCCGTTTCATGCAAGAATTTGTAGATATTTCAATCTTTTTAAAAACAAAAAAAAAGAGATATTTTTTATTACAAATAGAAAGTTGGTACAACATTAACAGTGTCGTACAGAAGATGAGAAGAATATATGATATTTTCATTGAACTTTGCAGAAAATGGGAACTTTTTCCCCGAATTAAATAGAAATAGCTTACATTACACGTATAATTTATCGAATCAAATCGAAGACATATCCATAGGGTTCATTGCCGTACACACGCGACGAAACACACTTAAACAGTGTCAAATCTTCGAAGCATATCCCCTACACGTCATATTAAATTCGAAAAGAAGAACATATATTTCAATGAAACTTGAGATTCATTCCGGGGACAGGCATATACATGTGGCGTCATTAAACCCCTCTTATACATCTACCCTTTTAACTTAAAATTTACGACCAAAATGGCTCCTTTTATCATGATTTCTGCTTAATATATTAAACAGTCGGAACAAGAACAATCCATATTTTAATGGTGAAAAGAATTCAAAGTTTGGACAGATGAAAAAGTGTTGCACAATATCTAACAAAAAATAAATCAATAAAAAAAGTCGGAACAAATACATGGGTATTGTACATACAATATGCAACATAAAAATAGAATTATACCGAAATAAAAACATATAAAATGAATCAAAAATTATATTTATAAATAAAAGTAACTGAAAATAGTACAAATCAATACTTATACAAATTAATATACATTAATTATTTCCAAAATTGCAAATTGTCGATATCAATACTTTGAGATTGTCAATGCTGTTGTTATGAAAAGAACGTTTTCATTTGTCTATTTTCATTACTGTGCAGAAAATTCCATATTAAATGCAAGGTTCAGACACTTTACAATGCAATCATTTATCTACTTTCACTGTTTTCAAGACGCAATCATTTTAAAATTTGAGTACTTTTTCTACATTTTTTTCGCTTTCATTGTTATGCATTGCTATTCCAGATAAACAGCCATTGTAAAATACGAGCAGTTTGTCTTCATTTTTCTATTTTCATTGTTGTGCGGACTATTCCAGATAAACCCAAGATACAGGCGCCTTAACATGAGAGCACGTACTTTTCATTTGACTACTTTCATTTTTATGCACAATATTGCAACTTTGATAATATTTTGGCATTTTAAAATGCGAGCACTTTTTCTTCATGTGTCAAACACACATTGTTATGCACAATATTTCAGATCAAACCCAGGATGCAGGCACTTTAAATTGTGAGTTCCGACAATATCTCCCATTTTCAAATGATCCTTGTCTTGCTTTCAATGAAAATAAATATTTGACTTCTTTTCTAAAGTATGTTCCTGTGATGCTGTACAAGAAGAAATTTATGCAATAGTTTAAATAAAATATTGTTCTGGAAACGTATAAAACTCCCTGCCAGTATTCGATGTCTTCTATGGACGCTTTATTTTGTTGCGTGATATACGTGTTGTGTATAAAGTTTCTAAACCAGATTGTAAAATAAGGAACGTTAAACGCAATAAAAAAGAAAGACACTGCTAATAATATGAAAGTGAATTCTAGTTTGATAATACTCTCTTCTGTCCTAATAACCATTCCAGATTTCAATTTTTTATTGCAAGTCATACTTGCGCAATTAGTTTTCCTCCTGTTTGATCGGAATAATGTTCGTACGATCAGAATGTTCAACACTGTTATAATAACGAACGGGATTAACGTAATTGTCACAGCAAACGTGGAGTCTAATACAAAAGACGAGAAACCGAAATGTTTATCACTTGTGCAATATTGTGTACCATCCGCACTGTGATAGACACCACTTAAAATAGGTTTGTATAATACCAGTATACACGCTGAGAGACATATAGCTGCAATGATACGCCGTGTGCTGCTCCGCGTACATATATGACGTCTCCGTAACGGATGGCAGACACCAATGTAACGTTCAACAGTAAAAGCTACTACAAGCCAAGATGATAGAAATCTAGACACGTAGGACAAATACATGAATATCTGACAAAATCCATTATATTCCAAAAATGCCATTCGTGTCTCCGGATAGATGTATACGATTCCTCTCCGTAACCATTCTACCGTGACGTAGAAAATAAGTGTTGATAAGTCAGACGCAGAAAGAGCAGCTAGATAAGCACTTGCTGACATTCCTCGCATATTTTTCGACAGAAACACGTTCAAAGACAGAGAATTTCCCAGAATTCCAATTATCAACACTATAGGTGTAAGATAAACATAAAATAACCTTCCTGTCCTATATGTCATAGGAGCTGGTGGTATCCGAAAGTTATTGCAGTTCGATAAGTTCTGACTGTTTTCGTTGAGCATATTAAACAATAACTCGTAAATATCTCCATTGTTACAACCGTTTTCTGTAACATTATTCTAAAATATAAAAAAGATAACTTAAAATAGATACATGCAATATTAAATTAAGTATGCAAACAAAGTAGAGGTTCTCCTACCCCAGGCATAAGTGGCATTAACCGATTTTGGCTATCCGTTTTAAGCCCTATGGTTGTATTGCTTCTAAATAATCTTAAATAATTTGGTTTTCAAATCTGTTGACTTTGAACGTACCTGATGAAGGTTATTCCAGAAACGCGTCGTGCGCACTAAATTTGATAACTACGTTTTTACTACAAAGCAATTATTCATTTTTCTTTCTAAAATTTCACAAGAATGTCATAATTTTAGCATGTTGGAATTTGACGCTAATATGTTAGATGCGGGTTACATTGTATAGTAGTATATAATATTGCGTTCGTTGTTAGTATGATTGTATATGTCTGTTAGATTATATACTTGGAACATTTAAGCTTTTCCACATTGCATTAACGGTGACGTAAAATGGAAAAAAAAACATATACCACACTGTCGTAACTCCCGAATTATAACAGGAATCAGAGGCAATCCCGATACCCCTTTCCTGACTTCTCCAATAAAAGAGTAGCAGGATCACATTAGTTGTATGAGCTTCATCTCTTGATGACATAGTGAGGTCATGTAAGTTTTTTTTTAGGGAATACATTATAGTGGTCTATTGTGCAATTGTAAATTTGTAATTATAGCTTGATTAGCAGGTTTACATATTATGTAATGCTATTAATCAATCCACACGAGAGTGTTTTTATCATACTTGGCAGATCATCTGATCGCAGTATGTTTGCTTTCGTGTGACTTTTGTTCTTTTTCTTCAAATGTTCCGTGGTTGCTCCATTAGTAATTATTTTTAGTTGAACATTTCCAGTATAATGTTAAAGTAAAATTAAGTGCTTTACGATCCTGTTTAGGCCCTTCGGTTGTATTGCTCCTAAAATATTATAAATTATTTAGCTTTCCAACCTTTCAACTTTGAGCGTTTTTGATGAAGGTTATTCCAGAAACGCGTCGTGTGAACTAAATTTGATATCTACGATTTAATTTTTTTTCATTGCTAATGTTCAGTATTTCGTAGATCGTGATAACAATCCTATCGTTCCTCGACGACAGACGACGATAACGTTAACAATAAAGTTATGAATTGGCAATTTAAACTTTTTTCCGACTTTCAGTTTTGAGCAAATATGAAATTAGTTAAATAGAGAGAGGAGTTTGAAGATGCCCAAGGGACAATTAGAGAGATGTAGCTTAAAATATGTGTTTGGTTCTTGAATTATATTTGTATTTTATATTATCAGGACTTGTTGTACATTATTATGCTTATTAGGCACATGATAGATAGATAGATAAAAACAATGACACTAGATACTGACCGGCTGATATCCCCTGGGACCATCAGCAATACAATCAGCCCAGCTATAGTTTTTAAACATAGATATCTAATATAGCAAACGACGTGTTCCTGGAATAACAGTCGCAGAGTCAACAAGTTGGAAAGCCCTATAATGCAAAAGTATTTGTGGACATGGAAACTAACAGGCCTAAGCAGGATAGTCACAATCTTATAAGACTACATATACACGAGGGAGGTGCAACCTTACTTTTAGTAATAATTACGTAACCTAGGAACTATTGAAAATTGCTTTCTATATATAAATTACAATTTATAGGATATCGGTCAATATAGTTGAAGTATAAAAATGTAGATGTTTTGATTTCTTGTTAAAAAAAAAAAAACCCTGGATATCTAATTTAGTAGCCAAGAGGAATTTCAGGAATAACCTTCGTCATGTACGTTCGCTGGCAACAGTTTGGAAAGCCAATATGATATAAAAGTCTTTGGGAGCAAGCAACCAACGGGGCTAAATATGATAGCCAAGGTCGGCCAGGAACACCTATACCTGAGGGAGGAGAACTTTAATTTGGCTACATTTACTATAACTAGAAGGACGCTAATAAGATAGAAATGTCAGAAAAGCTTATAAATCCCGTCCTTTCTCCATTCATGACTTATCACCGGGCTTGCAACAATATTACCACGATGAATGACACTAGTTGAGCAGGTACCTTCCGGAACATGTGCGTTTACTCCCGTATTGTATTGGGGTTCGTGTAGCTTCACCTTTAGAAATGTCTGTCCTTCCTATATTTGGTATCTTAAAACTTTTCTGAATAAGTTTGAATTTATATAAATATACTTACATTTGAAATGATGTCTGTAAGCATAGAAAGATCCGTCAAGTCCAACTCATTTTCTTCCATAATAAAATGAGATTCCTAGTTAATAACACATAGTACCAGTCTTTACTATATTCCAGGTAGGTACTATATTCCAGATAGGTGATAGCAAATTATACTTCATAAAACATAACATATGCAGGTCCAAATTATTAGAAATATATTTTATTTGAATTCATATACATGTATGCATTATTGTTAAATTTAACTCCAAATTATCAAAATATGTTCAGAAATACATTCATGCATATTCATGTATGGAATATTGTTAAATTAATGTCTGACATGATTTAGTTGCACATTTGCACATATGCATATATGTTCTCTTCAAGTTATAAGTCGTTATATATCACTATGTATATTTCTACTATGTATATCTACACTGTTATGCTATACTACATAATAATCCAATATTCTCCATATTAATGCGGTTCACGTCTTTGTTTTTCAATTCTCAATATCGTTCCATCAGTTCCATGTATTGGATAAACATCTGAATATCCACCTGTCAATCAATTCTCTAACCACGCCTTTCAATAGGGAAAGATCGATACGGAAATCTTTGACAATACAAGATTTGATCATTGATCATTGTAATCAATTAAGAATTTTTGTTGAAGAATCGGAGGTATTTTGTTATTTGGAAGTTCAGTTTTTTTTCTAACGATTGTGTTGTTTTGGTCTGGCTAATATTTATAGGACTGGTTTAATGCATTCTAATTGCTGCGCTTGGATACGTCGTGGCATTTATGTGTTAATTTGAAGGGAAACACCAGGTGATAAAATGTATGTACTTCTTGTAAATTGTTTCTACCTGTAGCACATTTACATGATGTACAAACAGTAGCACATGATTACGTTAAATGAGGAAAAATACGTTAAATGAGGAAAAATACGTTAAATGAGGAAAAATACGTTAAATGAGGAAAAATACGTTTAATAAAGCATAATTGGCAAATAGTTGTGGTTCTTGTTTTTCAAAATGTACACGTCAAATAAGCAGTATTTTAGCTTTATTCACGAGAAAAAAATATATATACCATATATTATTTATGGTGTCGGAAACTACAAAAAAAAGTTTGAGCTTTAGAAACAGGTAGAAAAGCAAACCTGTTTCACGGAGAATGCAACTATTATTTCTTTTACTAACTTTATGTATGTATGTATGTATACTGAGTTTAGCCTGCAATTTCCATTAATCCAAAACAATTGCCAACATTTACCACCAAGAACAGATACAAGCGTCGTTGTGATTGTTTTCAAGAGTGCCTTCTATCATGCATTCGCTCACACTATTGTCTTTAGCTGTTATATGAGTCCGATACAAGACAAAACAATATTAGGTCCATGGCTACATAACACTGCAATGTATTTGACCATCTTATTCGTGCTCAAAACCACACGACTATAGGATAAACAATAATAAACATAGGTAAACAGGTTGGAGCAGGATAGGCCAATATCAGACGGATGTTTAGATTACCTCAAATAAAATAGGATATACTGAATGCATGTAGGATCCGTAAAATTTGCCGTGCAATATTCCACAAACGATCGCTCTTAGCAAAGTATTGCTTATTTGGAGAAGCTGCAAGTTGTTTTTCGCGCACAAACTTTATCCATACGTGAATGAGGAATTCATTTTTTGAGGCGAGGCGACTCGTAACACACAACCAGCGGACATCCTCTTTGGAGGGTTTTACCCTGCAACGGACGCACTAGTGTATTACGATAACCTACATGTATCTTCTCAATCCATTAGGGTTGAAACCCCTCAATATACCCATGCAGTTAAGTCCATATGGCTTTGGCTCATCCACCTTCACGGATCGCATAAGCTTTCTGTCGTCATCATCTGTAGATACATTGTTACATATCAATCTTCTTCTGTGAAACATGGACCAATTCAATTCACAATTTGCAGGAATATTCATTGAATGATCCCTAAGCAATTATCTTTTTGGTACCGATTCGAAATACTGTAGCCTCTACATTACACTTAATAAACGTGAATACCTAAGGGCCAATCAAAAATGGACAATCCAAAGAAACTGGCAGCACGAAGAGAAAAAACACACCACTATAGGCAAACAAACACAAACAAAGCAAATAAGACATGAGCCTTCCCACAAACATAGATTGATATGACAGATATATACAACTTCTTAGAAGTTAAAAAGTAAATTACATCCAAAATTACACCTGATTCTTTAGTCATGTACAAAGCTTGACTTGTTGACACAAACTAGAAACTTAAGCTGAATGAGTACCTAATTCAGTTACACGACGGGGCCAGGATTAGGAATTGCTTACCCTTCCGGAACACCTCCGTTTTATTTAGGTTCGTGTTGCTAAATCCTTAGTTTCCTGTGTAATTTTATGATGGAAATCGTGTCTCTTTTTTCTTTTTGTCCATTGTATTCATCCTTCTTCGAATTACGGCTTCCGAATAACCATTTATTTTTGTTATTGGAACACACATTGGAAAACGTATATATTGAACCGCTGAAATAATTAAAGTAAAAAAAAGCATGGTGTAAAACATAGCTTAGTACAGGGTCGTAAGGGAAATGTATTAATAGAACGTTTAAATGAATAATGTTTGACTGTCGTTTAACAAGAAGCGATTAGTATGTCACCAATGTGCGCGACGAGAACAAGTTTACCCATACTATTAGTCCCGATGTTTTCATCTGCCCAGTTTCGGCACTAACGTGACGTATTACATGTATCTATATTCATTATTGCAATTTGCAGTTCCGAAATAATGGAATTATTAATGAAAAATAAGGTTCTCTTCCCCAAGCTTATGTGACCCTGTCCTGCTTAGGTCCTATGGTTTAGTTGCTCCCAAAGACACGTACATTAAGTACATAAGTACATGTATACTAAAAACCTAAAAATTTAATTTAGTGCACACGACACGTTTCTGTAATAGCCTTCTTCCGGTGTCATACAGTAAGCCTTCCTTCATAGTAGATTAACCCCCCGGAAGATTTACTATATAGTAAACCTTCCCCCATGGGGGAACGTTTACTATATAGTATTTATTCCGCATAGTAAACCTTCCTTCCTACTCAAATACTGCAAAATGGCTCCGTACATTTATTTTTACCTTTTAATCATAACCGGATATAATTAATGGTATATAACAATTAAAATTAACACGATTAAGGTGCTAAATTCCGATTAAGGGGGAACATTTACTATATAGCAAAATATCCAGGGGGATGATTGCCTATGGATGGGAGAATGTTTGCTATATAGTAAATTTTCCCCCGGGGAATATTTACTATATAGTAAAGTATCCGGAGGGGGGGG
>MJUT01009524.1:232064-250790 GCA_002080005.1 Gigantidas platifrons
CATTATTGCAATTTGCAGTTCCGAAATAATGGAATTATTAATGAAAAATAAGGTTATCTTCCCCAAGCTTATGTGACCCTGTCCTGCTTAGGTCCTATGGTTTAGTTGCTCCCAAAGACATGTACATTAAGTACATAAGTACATGTATACTAAAAACCTAAAAATTTAATTTAGTGCACACGACACGTTTCTGTAATAGCCTTCTTCCGGTGTCATACAGTAAGCCTTCCCTCATAGTAGATTAACCCCCCGGAAGATTTACTATATAGTAAACCTTCCCCCATGGGGGAACGTTTACTATATAGTATTTATTCCGCATAGTAAACCTTCCTTCCTACTCAAATACTGCAAAATGGCTCCGTACATTTTTTTTTTTACCTTTTAATCATAACCGGATATAATTAATGGTATATAACAATTAAAATTAACACGATTAAGGTGCTAAATTTCGAATTTATAGTAATTATCCGGATTAAGGGGGAACATTTACTATATAGCAAAATATCCAGGGGGGTGATTGCCTATGGATGGGAGAATGTTTGCTATATAGTAAATTTCCCCCCGGGAATATTTACTATATAGTAAAGTATCCGGGGGAGGGGGGTTAGTATATAGCAAATATTACGAGGGGAATGTTTACTATATAGTAAACATTCCGGGGGAAGGTTTGCTATGCGGAAGGTTTACTATACGACACCGGTACATTCATAGTATCAAAAAAAAGGAATGTCTTTGAGAGTATTTAAACCAAAGTCCATACACATTATCTTAAGGACGATTGACCTCAGTTTCAGATATTACCTGTAACTGCCGATATAATTTAAAATACACTTTGGACAAAAATAAAATTGCTAAACGAATTCTCAGCAAAGTCTCCAATCATGCTCATACAATGGAACTTTGAAAATACAAAGAAAGAATGAACCACACTATTAGAAATATCAATATAAGATTTGTGCTATACATTATTTCGGTCAGATGATCGACCAGTGCTCTTGTGAACTCCTGATGTCAAAATGACGTTGCAGAAATATTTCTGAAACACCACGAAATACGTATTGACACAAAGATCCCACTAAAAAAATAAAATCCTGATAAATAATATCAATGTTAGTCAATATATTTCCATTTTTAATTAAATACTTTTTTTTCTTTTACTTTACTGACATTTAAGTGTTCAAACGAATAATTAAACTGGTCATCGGATACTCTTAACAATAGTCAATAGAATATTGATAATGATAAATACGTTGACAATGGGAATTTCAAAATACCAAAGTTATTGGTATATTTCTTCAAAATCAGAATAAACATGACATTTATTATATAAATTATCTGTTTTGACTATGAACGTGCCTGATGAAGGTTATACAAAAAACGCATCGTGCGTAATATATTTGATATCTACATTTTATTGTTATTTCATATCAAATGAAAAACTCAAATATACCACACGTTCGGAACAATTCCAAGATCAAATATCAAAATATTAGAACGAGGCAAATTAAATCCCTTAACACACAAATACGTGACCGATCACTTTCCTTGCTTGGTGCATTATAACTTATATATAGTATTATTATCAATCTCTACACAACATGTTGAAAATATTTCAAAATGTCATATTCCTATGTTATTTACGAAAACAAATTAAACATGTATCTCTCATGTTGATTGGTCAATCAAGTATATATCGTAGTAAAAAAAAACATATATATAATTTAGTAATATACGACGTGTTCCTGGAATAACCTTCATCAGGGACGCTCAACGTCAAAGGAATGGTAAGCCAAATAATTTTAGAGTCTTTGGGAGCAAGATAAGTTTCAGTTCGTTATAATAAATTAAAAATAAAGTTTCGGAAGCAATAAAATCAAAGGGCCCAAACAGGATAGCAAAAATGGGAAAATATCACATACGCCTGAAGAAGAAACTTAGTTTCAATAATAATTATGGTATATAGATATGCAATGGAAGTCGCTCATACGAATGTAACATATAGTCATGATTACCATTGTGCTAAATTACCATTGTGCACTGAATTTAGTACTGCGTTGACTACTATTTTACCTATTTTGTTCCAGTATTGTTATAAATGCTGTCATAGTGACAGCCGGAACCTTTGAACCGTATTGTAAGCGGGAGGTTTGGCGTCGAAAAATCTTATTCAACCCACCATTTCTTTGGAAATGCCTGTACTAAGTCAGGATCATTGCGGTTTTCACAGTTTTCCGGTTGTTGACTGATTTTGTCTGTTTATATACTTATGAGTTTTGACTTTCCCTTCGGAAGATTGTTCGGAGTTCGGTAATTTTGTTATTACCCTTATTTAGAATTTATCAATAGTCTTAGAAGAGTAACACGATGGGTGTAACTAGTGACACAGGAACTGATTACCTTTCCGAGCCACCTGACTTCACCCCCAATTGGTAGTGGAGTTCGTGTTGCTCGATTTGAGTTTTCTGTGTTGGCTATTGTATGATATATCCTTCAATTTACGACTTGTGATTATTCCGTTGGTATCTTTCAACTTTGTTTAAATTTTAACTAACTGCAGATCCTTTAATATACTTATTGGTAATTAATTGAATTTAATTTACATAGGGTTTCCATAATACTTAAAAAATTAATTTAAAAAAGTGGAAGTAGTCTAAGTTTGTTATGATAAAATCGATGTGTTTATCACTTGAGAATAACACAAATTGATTGATTGATTGATTGATTGATTGATTGATTGATTGATTGATTGATTGATTGATTGATTGATTGATTGATATACCAATTACCAAAGAACAAAAGTTTGGATCCTGGCATGTATTTCAACACAGTCATATTTGTTATTCAAGCACTGTGTGAAGAAGGGCGTTTGTACACTGTGAATCAGTTTGTGGTTTGCGTCGCAATTGAAATTGTTTATTATATATATTGTTATCAAAATTTACAGTTCCTAGATTATATACTTGATTTTAAAACTACGATGCTATTCCCTCAGACATAGTTAACTTTTGCTTATCATGTTAATAGGATTTCGGCTAAAGTGCTTCTTCCTTAAGGCTTCTAAATTAATTGGCTTTCAAATATTTTGATGAAGGTTATTTTAGAAATGATTCGTGCGCACTAAAGTAGATAATTACGTATGTATTGCATCAATCTGACAACAGTAAGGTATTTGTTCCTACCTGTTCATGCCTAGTTACATCTGTTGGAACAAGTTGGAAATACGAAAGGTATTAGAAGAATATGAAGTCATAAATGGAAGTACGGACAATATAAACAAACACACTAATCCAACAAATAAGCTTGGATGAACACATGTGCTCCGAAAGGATAAGCAATATCTGCTCCACTTTGTATACCCGCTTGATACTCGTTTCCGTAAAATCCGGTGATAAGTCACGGAAAGGACGGGATTTTATAACCAAAACCGAAACATATCCGTAGTCATCTCTAACTCGGACATTCCGTGACGGTTAACCAAGTCACGATGGCAACCGAAAAACATTCGACGTAATAGATCCACTTTGAACCCTTTCCATTTTTGTTGACAAAAACTCTCTATTAAGAAGTCCCTACTATGTAACGTGAAAATGTGCTTGGTTAATTTTGTTTCTCACGTTTTTGTACTTTAATGTGCATAAATATATATGTTTTTCAATGTTTTTTTCCACAACACTGTTGCGATCATCTGTGAATCCCCTATGTGGTTGTTAAACAGTTGTTTTTAATACGTTACACAGCAGATTTTTCGTCTATGATTCCCCACGTGGCTATGGAATATTTTATAGCCATCAGTTCGAGAATTCCAGACGTAAATCAAAATTACCATTTTATTATAGACTTGGTTTATTCCCAATGAGATGTTTTTTTGGTGTTATTTTTCCTTCAGTTTTCTATTCATGTCATTGACCGTCTGTGGTTGTATTGATGGCAACAAAATATAAATGATTAAAACCTTATTTAAAACAAAATGACAGAATGTGTCCAGCTAAAGTAAACATAATACAATGTATCAACTTAGAAAGCTTTAAAGAAATATTTGAACTTGACCTATGCCTGTGTATTTAAGTTCCTGACTTGCACATAATATATATATTGAAAGTAAGCCGCCATATTGGTTCGAAATTTTATTTCATTAGACATTGATAAAGTCGCTCAGTAGGACGAAAAATTTTTCATTCAAGGAAGTGTTTAATTCTTTATCACTTTGTTCTGTGTACTTGGTGTTGTTTTACAAACCATTTTAGATGTTTATAAAAAAATGTTTTACTTGTATAGTATCGTTATACCGTAAGATTGATCGTTGACTGGTTTTTCAGACGTTGTATATAATTAGAATATATAAAGCAGAACTGAAAGAAAATCTCATTCTCAGAATACTATCATAATACTTGATAATAAAATAAATGAAATTATTCTAAAATTGAATTAATCAGCTTACTTATTACACTATAAGACATCCTTTCCACAAATTGCAATATAACCCAATCTTATTGTAGAAGGTAAAATAACCGACGCACAATTATTTTTTCGTGGTCGTTCGATCTCTTTATACAGGTTGTATTGTTGATAAATTGGTATGAGTAAAAAGATGTGGTTCAAAATCTATTTTATTGGAACATTTCAAATAATGTGTGTGATTGTTGTTTAAGGCCAACGAGGCATTTTGTCTCGGCTATATGATGGCGAGAACATTTCAATGAGATGATGATGAGGTCCGCTCGGTACTATACCAACACACTTAGTTGGATGCTCTATAGTGCTAGCTCACTGAAACAACGGTACGCGGATAAATAGTTGGATTTTCTATAGTGCTAGCTCACTGAAACAACAGTTCCCGGATAAACATGTCGCCTCACTCGGACAAATTATCCTAACTCCGAGCCAATTAGTGTTGGCCCTTTCTTCTTAATGCTGCGTACCTAGTGGTGAAGCAACAAATACCATTATTTATAGTCTTGGTTGGACCCGAACAGGCCTCGAACACACGATCTACCGCACTCGAGGAGAGCACGCATATCCTTATAATAAATGCAATTATATTTTTATGTTACTTCAATACTGTAGTTCAATCACTTGGAGGCCTGTGCCAAGTTTATATTTGCTAACAGGCAAAATAAGACTATACATACATTTTATTTTTTTTTGCTTGACTAGTAGGTTAAAATTGTTGGGGAAATCAAGTTATGCTTCATTGATATTTTATTAAATGGTGTATACGAAAATCAACCACTCTGTGTCAATGACCAGCATGTCACTAGCTCGTTATAATATACAGGGAGTATTGTTAACTAACTGTACAATAACATTTGTATACTGCATGACAAATATAACACCTTTTTATATAAATAATACCTGAAATTAACGACTCACACTGGTATTATAAACTCAAATAAATTTTACCTATGATAACATTGAATGTAATATGATGTCATGCATAAATTGACGTTTTTTTCTTTTGTCCAGGGAACATCTATGCTAAAATATTAAAAAGTATCAATAATATTTACTTAAGGGGGTACCATACACTACAGGTAGATAACTCTTTAAAATCAGTTGAACGTTTTGATCATATGATGTTTGTATGCAGATTTCAAGCATCTCGGTGATCAAAACTACAAAGAGAAAAGCTGCTATGTGGCTAGTGAATTTATAACTCTGAGTCTGTTGGTTGGAATTTGTTAAAATTTTGAAATTTATTAGAGTGGAAATATTCAAACACACTGCCAAAAATATAAGAAAATTAAACGAGCAGATCAAATTCTATCTGAAGTGTATGGTACCACCTTAAGGGACCAATGAATAAATTAGTTATCCTTTCTGTCCTAAAACCACCTTTACCTATATAATGATACTAAGTGTAATTAAATAAGTGTGTCTTTACATTTATGTTATTGCTGGTGTAATGTACCATCCATCCGCTCAGTAGTCAGAGCTTCAACACTGACATGGTTTATTAGATATATTTTTATTGAAATTTACATTTTTATTGAAATTTACAGTTCCTAAATAATGTAATTTTCATAAAAACAAAAAGGTAAGATTCTCCTACCTCTTGCATAGGTGACCTTGAACCATTTTTGCTATCCTGTTTATGTCCTGTCTAATATTTCGACTATGAAGATACCTTGTGAAGGTCATTAATGTAAAAGTACTAAGTTTCGCTTATTTCGAGGAGGACGTCAGACATCGAAAAATAGTATCCTAGAAAAATAGTAACAAAATATTACTTATTTCAGTCTATATATGATAGTAGTAACTTCAACCCAACATGTTAACTTTTCGTATTCTTTGCTTGATCAATATAGATCATTTCTATCAAGTGTGTTTTGTGAACTTTTTATTTTCTAGAAAAAGTATACTATATATTTAATAATTGGTATTTTTATGTAAAGTTGAAGTATTTTCCGGTATTTCGTTTCCATTGTGTATCGGATTGTTCCTCGCTTAACCATGCAATTCAATTTTATTTATAGTTTTCAGGTCAACTGATCATGTCAAACTGTTTTATGATCATGACTTAAGAAATAATTCATGCCGGCCATACTTTATTGTTATTTAAATATGGGTAGGCATTATATTCATGAATATTTAACTCCGAGCGATAGCCAGGGGTTAAATCTCATGAATATAATGCCTACCCATATTTGAATAACAATAAAGTATGGCCGGCATGAATTATTTCGATTCTAATAGGACAAATACGGTAATTTTAAAATTCGAGTCGGTCAAGGTGGCCGGCACTGTACATATCAATGCATAAACATAAAGCATACAAAGAGTGAAATATGTGTGGATTTTTTCGTTGTAAAGATGTTTTATGTTTGTCTTACCCATGTTTTTATTACAGGTATTCCCATGATAACGTTTCGTCGTTTCTAATTGATATTTCAAACCGTTTATGTGTGTTGTCAATGTTCACATTATTTCTTTCATCGTTAACCGGAAGTTATGGGTGAAGTATAAGATAGAAATCGGAGTTAATTGGAATAGCCACAACAAAGCCGTGTTTTAATTATGATAAGACCTGATTAGGATTTATTTAATTTTAACTTCATTTATTTCAACAATGTTTAGATAAACAATAATAGAAAATCACTAACCATGAAGAATTTTCTGAAAAATAGTCAGTGTTTATGTAGGTGCTTTTTTTTTTTTAGAACAGCGCGCATGTGTGGCCTATATTTGATTGGTATTCAAATATGCCTTTATTTGTATACCGAATACGGGACGTCATATTAGAATTCCTATTATAACTAAGACATACACAAATGTACGTTTCAAGAACAAAAATTAATTACAAAATTATGTAATAGTTACGGACTGAGATCGAGGTGTTCACGCTAGATGAACACCTGATCCCGTGCAAATTGTGCGCCGAGACCGCGTAGCGGTCGAGGTGCTCAAAGCACGGGCGAGGGTGTTTATCTAGCTTGAACCCGAGATCGAACAATATATACAAAATGTAATATCAAAAATAGTGTTGGGTGAAAGTGGTCAAAGTCGTAAGTACATGTACATTTATATTGTAGCATTTGAGAAAAAAAAAACATACATTTTACTAATAGGTGGATATTTTACATAGTATTCTGGAATAAACTATTGCTTTAAATCTATAACGGTAGTTTTGTTACATAAACATTTAAAATGCTATTCACTCCCCCCCCCCCCCCCCCACTCCCGGGCCACATAAAAAAACAGTCATACCAACATAACATCGTTCTCTCATTTTTGCTATCTACCGGTTTGTATTGGAAATGTAATATTACAAGTCCGCAACTTGCACGATGACTGCACTTTAACCTCAGTAAGTACGATTCCTGTGTAAATTAAATTCGTTTTAATTTTGGAGAAAAGACGAATTATTCATATTCACAAATCATATTTGGATGAAGACAGTGTTTGACACTATATTTTAAAAAGTTTGAATTAACATTCAAGTTCCAATGAAGCCATAGATTATACAATTTTTTTTAAAATCATTTCTGGGTTTTTTTTTTGTGTGTAAGGTTATAACATGATCTCATTTTGTGGTGTATATTTTCATAATTTTACTCTTTGTCATTTTTACGCACTTGTTATATTATTTATTGGTATGTATTGTATAACTATTTGTCAAAATAGCCGCACGTGTATTAGGCCCAGACCACATGCATAGTCATGATGATAGTGACGTCACTTGAACACCTCGGCACTGTGCCAGGTGTTCAAGGTTGAGCCACCTCTGCACTGTGCCAGGTGTTCAAGTGACGTCACTATTTGTCCTGGGCGAATTTTTTTGACAAATAGGTATTTCCAAAATTTGAATACCTATCGATAACAATAGAACTAGTGTGTAAATGTTTTTTCCTACACCCTAATTAAAGTTTCTTTTGTTACTTGTCAATACTAGTATTTGAAGGTTTTACTAGTAATTTTTTTTATAATGAGTGAACATAAGTTAACTTATTGTTAACATAAAACAGAGTGAGCAGATTTCACAAATGAAATACGTTAGACGATTGTATCTTGTCAGTATAAAACGTCGTCAGCTAATAAACTGGTTGACCGAAAGGTACTTTTTTTGCTTTTGCGCTATAGGAAATACGCGAAAAAAAGGTACCCGCGAATTTGGCCAGTTGGAAGAAACCGCGAAAATTGGATGCAGCGAAAATTTATACTTTTACAGCATATTCCAGACACACGTCGTGTGCACTATATTGGATATCTACGTTTTTGCTAAAGCATGCATACATTTGTCTAGTTGTATGTACATGTATATCACTTATGGCACACACTGAAATATAAGTTAGTGTGCAAGAATCGTTTATGTGATCACTTTTATCAGTTATAGTCAAAATGTTTTCTAGCTTACGAATATAAAAAAAAATCTTTGGAAGCAAGAAATCAAAAACACTACAAGTATTAATATTGATTTATTTTTTCATTTTTGGTGTTTAAAACGATTTTCAGCAAAATTTCAGCTATATCATGGCGACTAGTTTTAATGGTGGAAGAAGCCGGAGTACCCGGAGAGAACCACCGACCATAGACAAGCGAATGGTAAACTTTATCACTTGCAGCTGTGTGTCGAGTGCACCCTTTTTTGCAATTTACAAAGCCGGGCGCGAACCCACTCCGTATTGGTGATAGGCTTATATGAGTTGTTAGGTAATCCATCTACCTAACTCATTGAGCCACCTGGGCCCTGTCTAAAATATATGATTGATTGATTGATTGATGTTAACGTCCAGCGAGCAATTTCGCAGCTATATTCAGGACGAGATCATATTTACAATAAATCAATATGTAGTTTGAAAACGGGGGACGGATAGGCCAATGGGCAAAAAAAAATTAAACGCCATGGGACTCGAAACAAGGAAAGGTGAAGGGTAGGGACGGAGAATTTAGCTAGTGCAACAGGTCTGCTATGGACCACCCATCATGAGCATAATGCTCATAATGAGCTGTTACACTGGGTTCTTTAACGTGCGAAGAGGGTGGCAATCTCTCAACACGGGATCTCGGTTTTATTTACGTCTCATCCGAAGGACGGGTTGGTTGTGAATTTATACATCCCGCACAACCGACGGACGCCCCTTCAAGCCGAAGAAACTCTCGGTCCCATTTTTATACCCCGGGGTTGGCCCCTTTTAGAGGACTAATGCCTCTAGTACTGAGAAACCTGTTCCCTATTGTACCCCCTACACAATCAAAAAACTGACACATTATTATCTATACTAATGTAAAACAAAATATGATAAGACATGAATAACTCCCTATACGAATGTTATTATATTGTCTGACATCCTTTTACAAAAGTATAAAACTGTTATCTTAACTATAAAGTAAATCCCTAAACAAATGTCAAAATATACTTGTGTTTGGCATTGCTCCTTAAATATATGTAAAACTGTATGGTGTGAAATATACAGTGACATAATGCCTTACACAAGTGTAATAAACAATAATATCTGTAATATAATGGGTGGCATCATTAGGGTATCTGTAAAATGCGAAATGAAACGCGAAACGAAACATGCGAAACGAAATTGTTTCGTTAAAATAGGTTTTATTTCATTTTGTATTATTCCGTTTCGTTTCGTTTCGTTTCGGTAAATTTCGTTTCGTTTCGTTCCGCGTTTCATTTCGCATTTTACAGGTACCCGTGAGATTATGGTGTTTAACTCTGGTAGTCAAGATATATCTGGAAAATGCTGAAAGTGACGATAAAAAACAATAACCTGAGTTATACAATACCACCATCTCAAATACTACATAAAAGGCATAGGTCGTGATTGGAAAGAATTTGAATTGTGGTGTTTAACGCCACTTTCAGCAATATTTCAGCTATATCATGGCGACCTGTTTTAGTGGTGGAGGAAGCCGGAATACATGGAGAGAACCACAGACCCTTGGGAAAGCAACTGGTAAACTTTATCACTTGCGGCTGTGAGTCGAGTGCACATTTTTTTGTAATTTACAAAGTTGGGCTCGAACCCACGCCGTATTGGTGATAGGCTTATATGAGCTGTTAAATCCAACGATCTAACTCATAGAGCCATCCTATTGGATTGGAAAGTAGATTCTTCATCCTTGAATTGTTACATCATAAATAAGTTTAGGAATAATAATAGAGAAGTGTTAGGGTTATGTTATGGTGTTTAACGCCACTTTCCACAATATTTCAGTTATATCGCTGCGTTCAGTTTTATTGGTGGAGACCGGAATACCCGGAGAAAACCACCGACCTGCCGCATGTCACTGACAAACTATCACATAATGTTGTATCGGGTACACCTCGCCATCAGCAGGATTCAAACTCTCAACATTAGTGATGATAGACACTGATTGCACAGGTAGTTGTAAATCCAACCACCATTCGATCATGATCACGATTACGACATACCATAATACAATTGGAAGGACGATTATTGTTTATTATTACTCTTCATGTAAGCAACTTTTATTATAATTGACATGATATTATCGAAAAATAATTTTACAAAGAATAAATAGCGTCGTTGTATTGTGCACTCGCATAGTACTACTGTTGGAGTCATAACTATGCTGATGGGCGGAGCTTAGAACAATGTGACGTCATTTAAATAGGCGGGGTCTAAATGGGATCACCTGAGCGCTTTTAACAGTGTACATTTTACAAGTGTACAAATTAAATATTTCTTGAATTTAAATGAATATTATTTGGCAATCTTTATACTATCAATACATTTTAGACAAATTTCATTTTTCTAAATCACCAAAGACATTCAGAGTAATAATAACAAAAATATCGTGTTGACCATGTTATATGCCGAAATATGTCCCAAGGTTAGAAGGCATAATGCACTCCTCTTAGGGTCGTGCATTAAGTCTTCTAACATTGGGACATATTTCGGCATATAACATGGACAACACAATAATATAGCATAAACAACAAATTTCACTAAAATGTTTAAAAAAATCTATTATCTGAACTCTTTATACAAAAGCACAAAACTATTATCTGTACTATAAAGTTTGCCATAACTCCTTACACAAATGACAAAAACGGCACCCCCGTGTATTCGAAGCTCAATAAAACACTAATTTCTAAGTCGTAAGTATTTTCCAGACAGATCGAATATTCTGATGGAGAGTTTGACATTCAATAAGTTAATGTCTTTTTTTTTGTTAATTCCTAAAGGATATTACAGCATTTTATTTGTTCAAAGTTTGTTTTTATGACAAATCACACAGGAACATATCTCCTAGATGAATATATTTTGTTTGACGTAATCTGGTAGAACTTGATGTATCTGTAGATTTAAAGCAACCACTTTGTTTTCATCGCTCTTTTATTGTGTACGTCATGTGTCGTCTTGCTGTTTTCCTGTTTTCAGAAACATTTTATAATTTGCACAGTGTAATCAATTAAGACCGTAAACGTTAGTGAATACAGAAGGGTATTAAGGCCATGATAACTTTGAATAGAGTGAGAATATAACAGATGATAAAAAGTAATGCCTGTTAAAATCAGTAAACGATAGAGAGAGCACCAACATAGGACACACGACACTGGCAAATAAAACACAGCACATAAGCTAACAAGATTAGCTGCACGGACCCACTACAAAAAAGACAAGAATGAGCAGTTCCTGTTCATTATAAAACAACTGACGTGTTATGCATATATTCATGTCTGATACAAATCTTAAGCTTGTTGGTAACAGGAGAAAGAAAAATAAATTACGTAAAAGACAATTTTAATTTGTGAAGACTTTTGTTTATTTCTCAAACACCATATTGTACCAATTATCTACATCCTTTCTCATTATTTTTTATTTGAACGTGACACACTACTTTATAATTATAGTATTTTTGAACTAAAAAAAATAATAATTCAAGACTATGTATATGAAAATTATGACGAAAAATTAATGGGCGAACATTTCTGTTAAATTGGTCCAGAAATTACTTCTGTATATATATACAAATGTATATATGAAAAATCTTTAGTTGTAATTATAGTAAAAACTATAAGAATGCTTGGAGCTTTCGACTGAGCAACCAGTCTGCGTCAGCATGTTTACTGGAATAATGAAACGTTACATAAACAAACAATACAAACGTCAACGTTTCGCGGACGTGCATTGTTACGTTGACGTTTGTAACGTTTCATTATTCCAGTAAACATGCTGACGCAAATGTATAAAAATATATATATAATTTGTCAGCTCAAAGATCTAATTCTAACACTGTTTGGTTTAATTTCCAGTCGTATATATATATAAATAGAGAGAGAGAGAGAGAGAGAGAGAGAGAGAGAGATTTTTTTTTGTGTGAAAAAAATGCAGCTTTCTAAAAAAATATTAGGTATAATCGGACATGAATAACAAATATATCCATTTCATCGTTCATTTCATATTTAATTGCGTTGAAATATTCCTTACACGACTCCATAAAAGCAATGTGTTTACTGGGTGATATAATTAATCAACAATCCAGACAGACATGAGCTAAATGTGTTGATAATTGTGTGGTTAGGTTCCCTCTGAGATCTGCATGGCGTACATCACTGATTGTCAATATTTTGAACATAATTAACTAGATTAAAACTGTTCATTGAACTTTCTACAATGTTTTTTTTTTTTTTTTTTTTTTTAAATTGCTATAATTTAGAACTTGAATATAGATAGCTCTTTTTGTATGCGATAATAAATGATAATAACATAAATAAAATAGTACAAGGTCGGAACAGTTCTAACATTAAATAGAAAAATCGCAGATAGAAACAAAATATACACTCATAACACATACAATTAAATACATAATAGCACACTTTCAAGCCTTCAATAAAAAGTGGCGGAAGTAAACTATTTTTTGGGTCTCAAAATTCCCCTCTTATTTCTTCTTGTTTATGGTGTGTGTGTAATATTACTAGTTTGAATTTGGTACGCTATTTGGAACACATGACAAATTAAACAGTAATGGTTGAACACAACACGAATCATTCCTGGCAACCTTCAGTTTTCAAACACAAAAGTGATTGATTGATTGATTGATTGATTGATTGATTGATTGATTGATTGATTGATTGATTGAGACTACAGAGGTAGAATCTGGTTTACTCAACGACATGTAAAACATTCGCTCCGGCAGAATGCACCAGCGCATCATGTCTTTAATCCTGTATTAAATAACCTCTGTCGTTAACTGTTTCATCATTCCAATAAAGAGCCCGGGTGACTCAATGAGTTAGGTAGTTGGATTACCTAACAACTCATACAAGCCTATCACCAAAACGGCGCGGATTCGCGACCAGCTTCGTAAATTACACAAAGGGTGCACTCGAATCGCAAGTGATAAAGTTTACCAGTTGCTTGCCCATGTTCGGTGGTTCTCTCCGGTTACTCCCACGACTAAAACTGGTCGCCATAATATAGCTGAAATATTGTTGAAAGTGGCGTTAAACACCAAAAATCATTCCAACAACGTAACAATATATTAACACAATTGTAGTACATTATGGTCTCTTAATCTTTGTTTATATATAATGAAAAACAACAAATATCACACTGTCAGATTATTTCCAAAATCCAATAGAAAAAAACGTTGGGGAGAAGCAAAATCGATACCCTAAATTACAAATACAGGATCGCTGACTTTCCTGGCTTGGTATAGGCACTTCAATACAAAGTGTCGGGGTTTAACTAGTTAGTGCAAGTGCTATCCACATGTGAGTAAAATGTTAAACCTCACATATAACTGTGAGAACAGCGTTTTTACTTCTACAGCTGAGTGGCCGTCATCAAATTGTTGATTATTCTGCGCCTCATAATTTTGAATGTTACCAATCGACTTACCTTGGACGGAAATATAAATAATTGTTATGCGCATGCTCGTATCAGGGAGCCTTTGTAAAGTTGTTTTTTTGTCACTGAATCGGGAGGGGAGAGTATCAATTATCGCCATCTTGTTAGATGTGGGAAAATAAATATATAAATCAGCAGTGAAATTAAAAGAAATTGCCTTACCACAAAAAATGAAGGTGTCACCAGTGTTTTGAAATCATTAGATATTTTTCTGTTAATAATAGCGACTGACATCTCCGCTTCATTTACGTGACGCCCCGCGGGGTTTATATAAAGAGGTATGGTTTCTAATGGGGTTTTACCTGATTTCATTTAAATTAGCCATGATACAAATGTAGGATTTTGCTGTCTGCTTTGTCACCATTTATTATTGTCGTCTGCCAAAATGGCCAGAAAATTCGCGTTCGCTCATGAGTAACGTGCAAGTTGGCGATAATTGGTCCTCGACCAGTATCCCTCAAGCATAGGTAATCCTGATTTTGAATATAATTTTTTTACCCTTTGATTTTGTTGCTCCCGGTTGACTATCAAATTATTTTGGTTTTCCAATCGTTTGAATGTGAGCATATTTGATGAAGGTAATTACCCATGGAGTGCACAAAAGTAGATATATTACATTTTTATTTTTTTAGCTGATGATTTCTTAAGATGTCCTAAAGCAATAAAACTTTCTAATCAGTTTAACTATACATGTATTTACGTCAATCCAATGCAGTCTACAATGTAGTTAAATTAATAGTCCATATCATCCTTATGCATACACCTATGTAGATTGGTTTATTTAAAGTTAATTTACGTCAAGTGGCAGACCATCGGCTGTATTCCTTCCTGACGAGCTTACAAACAGTAAATCATGTTTACTTTGTGTCCCCCGCGAGCTGCCATACATCAGCTAAAATGCACGATAAATGGTAATTACTCCCGGTCTTGCATCGATCCAAAATTCTTTGGAACAAATTGAATTTGCTGAAACTTAAATTGGACAATAATTTTTCCTTCGTGCCCAGAGTTTTAACAGACAGCGAAACAAGGACATCTTTACGCAGAATAAATATTAATACTATGGAGTTTTTTACGACCGAAAATGTCCTCTATCCAAACACAATTTGTTTTTCTCTCGGTCCGATTTCTCGACAAATCTATAAAGTACGTTTTGAAAGGATCGATTTATAGTCTATACAGGAGTTATGGCGTTTAACGCCACTTTAAAAATATTCCTGTTATGTAAATTTTACTGGTGGATGAAACCGTAGAACCCAGAAAAAACCACAGACCTGCTGCATGTCATTGACAAACTTTATCGCATAATGTTGTATCGAGTACACCTCTCTATCAACGGAATTCGAACTCACAACTTTAGTGGTGATAGGCACAGGTAGTTGTAAATCCAAATATCATACGATCACCACCACGACGGCCCCTACTCTATGCAGTTATTCGACATTGTTTAAGTATATCTTTTTCAGTACAAATAATCACTTCGCTATTTTCATGTCTTTTCGAAACAACCTCGACCTACATGTAAGCATTCTCAATTATTGGTTTGAATAAATAAAACTATTATTCTCTACATTGGTGAGCGACAACAAGTCAGTTACAATGAATTGATGGTGATACCCGCTTCGTACAAGACAAATACGCTTAATTTGATCTTTATAGTGCTAAAGCTCACTTTCTGACTCCTTCATGCTGCATGCTTAGTTGCGAATCAGCAAATACCAAATTTATAGTCCTTAGTTTTCTTCGATTAAGCGATCTACTGCACTCGAAACAAGTACGCTAACCACTACACCACCGATGCGGTTTTTATGATTTTATGATTTTAAAGACTACTACAGTACTATTCAGAACGTGTGAAATAATATGCGATAAGCTAGCGCCAAACGGCCACGCATATCATTTACTTACAAACTGTTTCGTACTAATTTACCGCCAGACCTAATGACGATATATGTATTTGAGAAGTCCCGTACACTTGGATACCCTTTCAGCTATACGACATGTACCGTAGATGCAAGTTCGGGAGTTCCTCGAGTAATTGTAACGTGTACATACATGTATTATTCATCTGAAAACGTATAATGTATATTTTAACACATCTACGAACCCGAAATATGAGGCTTGGTATTGTTTTAATGTATAACAACATCGTGACAGCGTAAAGAGGAAGTCCTATATTGTTTGCAATGTCAAAAGTATATATATATATATATATGTGTGTGTTGTATGTATCGCCAGCGCATTATTTCATTTGAAATGGACATATTATTATTGTATTCTTAAGTAGCTGTCCATGTTCATTTTCTTTTGGCAGTAATTCCCATTAGTGAATTAATCTGTGGATTTATTAATGGTTAAAAGGAAACTATTCGATCTTGAAACATGTGTTATACATAAAATGGTTACAGAAATTTTCCTTTGTTTTGTATATTAAGTAAACACAAGTTTTAAAAGCAAATGTAAACCGATATGAAATCAACGCGAACTTCCATGTACACCTAAATATGACAACTGTTTTGAAGTCCTAATTCCTAAAGGTTGTTGAAGAAACAGAGCCAACACATTCATGGTAGTGGCCAATTAACTGCCCAAAAAGATGTCTGAAATTTAAATTATCGGTTACCTTAGCTTAATATTTGCAATTCTAACATGACATTCTTCATTGGATATATAAATAATGCCATGGTAAAATTCCCGATATATTTTAATTCGTACATGGGTATAGGTGGACAAATTATGAATTTCATTTCTGGGTGCTTTCATTTATTTATACAGGACCGTGGTACACATGCTTTTTTTCTTTACATATTCAGTTTTATGCCGGAACAAATAATATAGAGAACCATCTATCGACTTTTGTAAATTGTCGTCTACCGGCGGCGCAGTTTCCAAGTAATGCAGGTTACATTGACATAAGCTGGTCGCTAATGAATGATTGAAGTCAAAGGGGGTATTCAAACGACGTAAATTGAAGGACAATCATGTCATGGTGGCGACATCCACTTAAACACTAACAACCTTCTATCAAGGAAATCATGACAAGAACCATAAACTCTGGAAGATTGTATTCACTAAGAGATATATACTCAACATGCAGGTGCTGCTGGAATAAGCCTATATATTAATGGACATTTCACATTGGGAAGGTTGAAATTATCCCTTTATCCTTTATTACAAGCTCATTGGGATAGATGTGATCAACATAATAAGAAAAAGAATATATACAGTCCGACAAAAGTTAAGCACCACCTGACTTGTTTCAATAATATCTTTTCTAATAATGAACTTATTTCAAATCGGATTGCTGATTTCGTTACCTGTACACACATACTTACTTACATGTGAAACAGGTTATTGATCGATTTTTATTTATGTGTATATAACAGGGTGTGTAAAGTGCCAGGTGTACTTTTCAACATTTGTGTTTGCGAACGAAAGATGATTTTTTGTGTAGAGTTTTAAGTTTCATTTTCTATTGGTTTGGTATAGTGCGGCGAAAAGTAACCATACCAGAAAGGTGGCAAGCTGTTGGCATGCATAACGGTGGTCTTAGCCATATAAGGGTGGCAGACCACTTCCGAGTTAACCATTCCATCATTGTACGACTGATTCAGCGTTTTCGTTAAACGGGGAATGTTACTGACCGTCCACGTGCAGGTGGACCTCGCAAAACGACGCCGAGAGAGGACCGGTTCATATCCAGACGGGCGCAGCAACGGACGCTCAGTACAGCTGGTGCACTTTGTGGTAATTTAGCGTTTGGAGGCCACATTGGCACACGTACTGTAATCAGACGCCTCCACCATCAGGGAATGCGAGCGCAGCGACCCATAAAACGTCCACAGTTGACATTACGTCATCGCCATGCTCGATTTGACTGGTCACATGATCATTTGGGGTGGACTATTCGCACATGGAGACGGGTCCACTGGTCTGATGAAAGTCGTTTTTTGTTACGCCCTACCAACGGTCGTGCAAGGGTTTGGCGCCAACGAAACACTTCATTTCAGGACAACCACATTTTGGGCACAACTGCTTTTGGGGATGGGGGTGTAAGTGTCTGGGGTTGTTTTTTCCTTTGACTGTAAGTTGGACTTGTACGTTCTTGATGGTAATCTGACAGGCCAAATATACCGTGACAATGTGCTCGCTCCACGCGTAGTCCCCCATTTCGACAATCATGCGTTGGCTGACAGGCCAATGTTCATGGACGACAACGCTAGGCCACATAGAGCCCGAATTGTACAACATTTTTTACAGCAAGAGGCTGTTCAGACAATTCCATGGCCTGCGATGTCGCCAGACATGAACCCTATAGAGCATGTATGGGACTTTATTGGCCGAAAAATTAACCAACGCAATCCAAAATGTCAAAATATTGACGAATTAAGAACTG
>MJUT01009524.1:253849-277326 GCA_002080005.1 Gigantidas platifrons
CCTCTTCGGTTTTCTCTAGCGTTCAGATTGTTTCCTATGCTGTGTTTTGCTTGTCTTCGTCCTGTGTCTTGTGGGCCCATTGTTACCAGTGTCTCTGATGGCCTCGTTCTGCTTGTCTTCGTCCTGTGTCTTGTGGGCCCATTGTTACCAGTGTCTCTGATGGCCTCGTTCTGCTTGTCTTCGTCCTGATTGTTTCCTATGCTGTGTTTTGCTTGTCTTCGTCCTGTGTCTTGTGGGCCCATTGTTACCAGTGTCTCTGATGACCTCTTCGGTTTTCTCTAGCGTTCAGATTGTTTCCTATGCTGTGTTTTGCTTGTCTTCGTCCTGTGTCTTGTGGGCCCATTGTTACCAGTGTCTCTGATGGCCTCTTCGGTTTTCTCTAGCGTTCAGATTGTTTCCTATGCTGTGTTTCGCTTGTCTTCGTCCTGTGTCTTGTGGGTCCATTGTTACCAGTGTCTCTGATGGCCTCGTTCTGCTTGTCTTCGTCCTGTGTCTTGTGGGTCAATTGTTACCAGTGTCTCTGATGGCCTCTTCGGTTTTCTCTAGCGTTCAGATTGTTTCCTATGATGTGTTTTGCTTGTCTTCGTCCTGTGTCTTATGGGCCCATTGTTACCAGTGTCTCTGATGACCTCTTCGGTTTTCTCTAGCGTTCAGATTGTTTCCTATGCTGTGTTTTGCTTGTCTTCGTCCTGTGTCTTGTGGGCCCATTGTTACCAGTGTCTCTGATGACCTCTTCGGTTTTCTCTAGCGTTCAGATTGTTTCCTATGCTGTGTTTTGCTTGTCTTCGTCCTGTGTCTTGTGGGCCTATTGTTACCAGTGTCTCTGATGGCCTCTTCGGTTTTCTCTAGCGTTCAGATTGTTTCCTATGCTGTGTTTTGCTTGTCTTCGTCCTGTGTCTTGTGGGCCCATTGTTACCAGTGTCTCTGATGACCTCTTCGGTTTTCTCTAGCGTTCAGATTGTTTGCTATGCTGTGTTTTGCTTGTCTTCGTCCTGTGTCTTGTGGGCCCATTGTTACCAGTGTCTCTGATGACCTCTTCGGTTTTCTCTAGCGTTCAGATTGTTTCCTATGCTGTGTTTTGCTTGTCTTCGTCCTGTGTCTTGTGGGCCCATTGTTACCAGTGTCTCTGATGGCCTTGTTCTGCTTGTCTTCGTCCTGTGTCTTGTGGGCCCATTGTTACCAGTGTCTCTGATGGCCTCTCCGGTTTTCTCTAGCGTTCATTTTTTTAAATTACATAATCACGTGACTGGACTTGCATAGTTTGATTTCTTTTTAGCAAAAACGTAGATATCTTATTAAGCACACAATAACTTTTTTCTGGCATAACCTTCCATCAAATTTCTTCATATTCAGAAGGTTGGAATAGCAAAATCAGAAACCACAATTCGAAGAAAGACGGACGATACAAAGATCAAAAGAAAAGGAAGTGAAAAAGACAAACAATGCTCGACAATATACCACAAAAACAGGTTGACCAACGACTTACCGGAGTACTTAAGTTCACCCCTGTTTTGTGTGACCAACTACTTACCGGAGTACTTAAGTTCACCCCTGTTTTGTGTGGGATTCGCGTTGTTCAAATTGTATTGTTGTGGATAAATGTTTATTTTTGTTTTTTGTTTTTTTTATTATTTTTCATCTTATCATCCATCTTTAATTCGCGGCTTATGATTATCCTTTTGGTATCTTAAACGATACTGGTTAATAATGTTTGCAGCAGCACGATTTGAAGATTACCGTTTTTCTTTCTAATTTGAAGGTTTCAAGAGAAACAGTCGCAATAATATGATGGCATACATGATCTACAATTCCATCAAAGACGTCATATTGTACTACAGTAGAACCTGTGCAATCCGCCACCTGAGTTTTCCGACATCCTGTGACATCCGATAAATATGTATGGTCCCAAAGTAGTTCTGTTAACATAAATAAAACTTGAGTATTCTGACATCCTGTACAATCCGACACATTTCCCTGGTCCCTTAGTGTGTTGGATTAGACAGGTTCCACTGTATTTAATCGAAGTTAACATAATGTCGTCGGTCTCTTCCTGTAATATTATGCGTATATGAATTGATTTAATGACACGGTAAAGCTGTTAAGTTAAAGACGAATTTCCCAGGTTCATAATTAGTGTTCATAAGAAGTTTTCTTAATTTCAGAAGACGTTGCATGTATGTCGTCATGAATTGATTGTTATTTCCGTGATTGTCGTGACACGCGTTCTTTTAATGGGGCATTATCTGGCAAATCGTAAATTGTTGTTACCAATAAAAACTATTAGATATGATTGATGCCTTAATAAAACGTGCTTCTGTAACTTATAAATGTTATGAAATGTACGCGCATCGGGGAAAAAACTTGCAACTGCGCGTGTTTTGAGATCGATCAAGAAATGGACGCCATCTTATTAATTATCGACATCGTTTACGGAGTTTGTCGAATCGTATTTAAATCAGGACAACAATGCACATATTTCTTATTTTTTGTGAATCTGCTTTTAGTCGGTGTTAATTACGGACAAAGAACCATGCAAGTTGGCAGTTAATAAGCGACAAAATACAAATTATTCGTTTTAACTGTCGCTAGTCAGGTCAATTGCATACGGAAAAAGGGAGGTAAAATTATTTGCTCGCAAGCAAATAAGTAATCGATGGTAATTTTCGTTCTGAAAAGGCGGAAAGTGGTTCGATAAGCTGTTTAATGTGAAAAAGTTACCTTTATAAGGGTAATAACAAAATTACCGAACATAGAGCAATCTTCCAAAGGGAAATTCAAAACTCATAAATCAATAAACAGACAAAATCAGTCAACAACCGGGAAACTGGAAAACCGCAATGGTCCTGACTTGGTACAGGCATTTCTAAAGAAATGGTGGATTGAATCAGATTTTGCGGCGCCAACCCCTCGCTTCCATTACGGTTCATTATTTCATCATTTTTAAGCTATTTACCAATTTCCAAAGCATATAATGTTTTGGGTCAAAATCGTAGCTAATGCCTCTTTAAGGAGTTTGCCAATGTATCTATTAGTGTATATAGGTCTGTTGTTCAATTTGTCTTTCTCGTTCTTTTACTCGACAATCGCTTCGTACCTGGAATGCAGAAATCGTTCTTGTTTTCATGGTACACTTGATAACAAATGGACAATGTACAATATAAGAAGAGTTTGAAGATACCAAAGGGGTAATCAGAAATCGCAAATCGGAGGACAGACAACACAATGGCCAAACGAAAAAGGACAAAAAATGATCTACAAAACACTACACATAAAACTAAAGATCGAATGACACGAACTCCACCAAAAACTGGGGATGAACTCATGTGTTTCGGAAAGGTAAGCAGTTCCTGCTCCCCTAGTGGCATCCGCCGTGTTACTCTGGTTATAAACCCGGTGATAATTAATGAATGAGGAAAGGGCCGTAAAGTGTTTACGACAAGTGGAACATATCCGTCGTCATTTGTGACAAAGATGTTCCGTAACCGTATTAGTCAGATGATACTCGCGGGGACTAATAGTCCACCATCAGATGTATCGATTTGAAGATTAACCATCTTCAATTTGCGGCTTCTGATTATCCTTTTTGGTATTTAAAAATAAACTTGCAAATAATGTTTGCAGCAGCACGATTTGAAGCAGACCATTTTCTTTTTATTTGAAGGCTATGGCAATTTTTTCCATGGACATTTTCAGGAGCAACAGTCGGAATACGATGTCGGCGTAATACGCCCAATACAATTATATCAAAGATGTCATATTGATCTATTATCTTCTTTGTCTCTATTTATTACTATGCATATCTAGATTGATTTAATGACAGGGAAAAGCTCTTAAGTAAAGACGAATTCCCCAGGTATATAATTGTTGTTCGTCAGCAGTATTTACAAATTCTCATATTGTTGCATATCTGTCGTAATGAATTGGAGAGGACAGTCCATAAGTTGTGATAATTTTTTGGCCAATCCTATTGCTGTTTTATTTGCAATAAAATAATATTAAACTAAACTAGACTCATGAATTGGTAGGGATTTCCAGGATTGTTCTCGTAAGTGCTTTAAAGGTGTTCCCACGGTAGCTATTAGTGTGCATGTGCAATGTTTGATTGCCTTTTGTCATCACTTTTCTAGGAAATCGCAGAGTATATGGAATACAGAAACCTTTTTCCCTTTCAAATTGCAAACTAGATAACCAATGAATATGTCATTGTAATTTAGAATAATCAATAGAAGCAATACGTTTGTTGGAAATTTTCAACATGGGTAGCTTTATTTTCATACAAAATTTAACATTGCCAACATAATTTTTGTAAATATTTTGACATAGGCAACATAATTTTCGACGGGTACCATTAGTGAGGCAGGAACAGCTTACCTTTCCGGGCGATTTACGGATTCTGATTACCCTTTTGTTGTCTTCAAAGTCTTCTTTGTTACAAATGTTAGCATGGGTAACATTATTTTCGTCAATATTTTTTTTTACATGGGCAACATTATTTTCGTAAAATTTTGAATATGGGCAACACTATTTTTTTTTTTACAAAATTGAACATTGGCAACATTCTTTACGTACAAATGTGAACATGGGCAATATTATATTCGTACAAAATTGAACACGGGTAACATTATTTTCGTAATTTTGTTTTATCATGGGCAACATTATTTTAGTAAACAATTTAACATGGGTAACATTGTTTTCGTATTTTGTTTTTATCATGGGTAACATTATTTTCGTAATTTTTTAACAAGGGTGACATTATTGTTGTAACAATTTAACATGGGTAACATAATTTTCGATTTGCGTAAACATTTTAATACGTGTACCATTATTTTCGCGAACGATTTATCCCGAGTGGCAACGAATCTCTTCGTTCGTTTTTGTTTGTTTGTCTTTGGTGTTTCTTTTTAACTTACGATTCTTGTTATCGACTATTTACAAATGGCAAGGTAAATTGTTGTTATTTTAGTACTTCCAAGGACAATGAATATGTCAAAAGGAGACATCTAATGTAGGGGGTTATGGTTATGGTGTTTAACGCCACTATCAACAGTATTTCAGCTATATCGTGGTGGTTAGTTTTATTGGTGGAGGAAAATGGAGTACCAGTAGAAAACCATCGACCTGTCGCAAGTCACTGACAAACTTTATCACATAATTTTGAATCGAGTACAACCCGCCTGAGCGGGATTCCAACTCAACGTTAGTGGTGATAGCACTGATTGCATAGGTAGTTGGAAATCTAACTCCGAAACGATCACCACCACGACAGTATCCAATTTTATTGATCGTTTTAATGCCAAATTGTTTACTTTTAAAATATTTGGCTTAAGAATCGTTCGACTATGAATGTACCTGATGATGATTATTCCTGAAACGCGCCGTGCGCACTAAATTAGATATCTACATTTTTGTTAGCCGATTTTTACTTTTTTTTGTTATGGCGCAATTATTTACTTGCTACCAAAACTTTTAAATTATTTGTGTCTTCCATCTTATTATGACTATTGTCAAGGTTACTAAAAAAAATAATAAAAACGTAGATATAAAATTGAATGCGCTCGATGCGTTTCCTTAATAACTTTCATCTGGTACACTCAAAGCCAAATAATTAAAAAAATATTTGGGAGCATAGAGGAAACACGTCGTACGTACTAAAGTAAACATCAAAATAACTTTAACAAAGACGTATATGTTTACTTTAGTGCGTATGACCTGTTTCCTCCATGCTCCCAAATATTTTTTTATTATTTGGCTTTGAGTGTACCTGATGAAAGTTATTAAATAAAAAAAAACAAGTTAAATTGAAGAAATAAAACAATAAATGAAAATAATAAACAGACTAAATCCTATGGAAGGCATGAACATCTACAGAATGAATATATAACCTACGTTAACACAGTGGAGTGACATGTGAATTAGACATCGTCAACAACATCAACTGCTTTCTTGTATACCATTGATTAATAGATTAGTGTTTAACGTCAACATTAGCAGTATTCAAGCAATATCGTGAAGGGAAAACGTTTTATATATTATACAACTAGAAGACCCAAAGTAATAAAACATACTTGTCTATAAAACAATCGGGTTATGTACAAATAAAGGAAACATTAAAAGGACAACATCATATAGGTAGAACGTATGCAATCTAATTATATCTTTGTATGTAAATTAATTTCTTTTAAAAAAAATAATCACAATTTTGTCACCTGCGACATTTGTGAATAAATTTGATCAATTGTTGATATTATAGAATGTTTGCCGAACATCGGCAACGTCTATGCAATCAATTAAAGTATGTTTAAGTGAATAATTGGAATACATTCCGGTCGTTCCTCATTATTTAATAGATAACTATATGTCAAACTTGTATACCATAAGTATAGGTTGGCTCAAATGACAGAAATATCTGCTTAAACGATATTACGGGGTTATTGAGAAACAATATAATGTTTCTATTTCTGTCTATAGGACAGGATATCCTCGGGTATGAATAATGTTACTTATATTGCGAATAAGTCAGCAATAATATATAGCTGAAATAATAAAATATCAAAAACAAAATAAAATGACACATTTTGCCGGCAATATTATGTGTGTAAATTATATTGTCGATAATTCTCCAATAGTAGTTATAGCATTGCGTATTGTTAGGGAACGACTTAATGTTAGGTTTGTGGTGTTTTACGCCACTTTCAACAATATTTCAGTTATATCGTGGCGGTTTAACGACTTAATGAAAAATAAATTTTGAATAAAATCCGACTGTTGCAGTAACTTCACAATCTAATCGATAAATCAATCATAGAAACAAAGATAAATCAATGATCAATACCCGTACCACACATATACATGACCTCTGAGTTTCATGGCTTGGTACAGGCACTTCAGTAAAAGGTGGTGGGGTTGAACTAGCTTGATGACGACTTAAGAATAAATAGTATGAGGATTCTTATAGGACACCCACCATGGTACTCATATATTCAAGATGTGTTCGACACCATTATACGCAAATAAACATATATAAGACATGAGCACTCCTACAGGAGTGGGTAAAAACGACGCGAACATCGTTTTATGCGAAAATGGTAACGGAAAGCACAACAAGGAACTAAGTACGTAAATACATATAATAGGACAAAGGACATCAATATACATGTAAACAAACCCCAAAAATAATAAATTAACCAATACTGTAAACCAACTTATTTTCGCGGCTATTATGTTTCGCGTTTTTCTGCTGTAAGACAGTTTCGCGGATATTTAAATTCGCGACAGCCAAAGGTTCTTGTTTCTTACACACCTTAGACCGACTTGTTCGCGGATATAAACTTATGCGATTTTGTACTCAAACGCGAAAGTCGGGAAGGTTTATAGCACGCGAACAAAAGTTGGTTTACAATAGCCCCCACCCCCTTTACAAACAATTGGGGGTAGAGACCTACTGAACATCGTTTTTTATGAAAAAAAGGTAACGGACATCACAACACGAATATAAGAAAAAGAGCAAGGACAAACAATACAACAACAATATCGTATAGTTACATATCTGGTGGAAAGATATAATAACGATATATAAACACTTTTCAGTTTGCCGTTGATACTTCAGTTGCATTACACCCAAAGTATTTTGGTTATGGTTGTGGTGTTTAACGCCACAATATTTCAGTTATATCGTGGCGGTAAGTTTTATTGGTGGAGAAAACCTACGACCTGTCGCAAGTGTATCACATGATATTGAATCGAGTATACCTCGCCATGACCGGCATGTGAACTCACAACTTTAGTGGTGATAGACACTGATTGCATAGGTAGTCATAAATCAAACTACCATAGGATCACGACCGCTCCTTAAAGTATTTTGGCAATCCCATTTAGACCATTTGGTTTACGTGCTCTCAAAGAATTTTAGATTATTTGGCCTTCAAATCTTTTGAATTTGAATTTTGGTGTTTAACGCCACTTTCAGCTATATCATGGCGATCAGCTATAGTGGTGGAGGAAGCCGGAGTACCCGGAGAGAACCACCGACCCTGGTAAACTTAATCACTTGCGGCTGCGAGTCGAGTGCACCCATTTTTATAATTTACAAAGCTGGGCACGAACCCACGCCGTATTGGTGATAGGCTTGCATGAGTTGTTAGATCCAAAGACCTAACTCATTGAGCCACCCCTCCCATCTTTTGAATATGACGGTACCTGGGGAAGATTATTTCATACATGCATTGTGTATGTATTCAATTTGAAAATTTCTTTTTTTATTATTCAGCTATTCTATGATTCAACTTATTCCCGTCCAAAATATACAAGAACTATTTTCCGTTGGAAGCGTAGCAACCAATCGTCAATTAATCAACACAAAAAATTAAATGAAAATCCATCAATAATTCTAAACAAAAATAATATAATAAAAAAAATGTTAGACGTGTAAACCGAATATTTATCCGGATAATGTCTGTCAATGGTTTCTATTAATTTGTCAGTCAATTTATTTTCGGCCATTGTGATTATCAGACACAACATCAATACTGTACTTTTACCATCTTGCACAGACAAATAATTGTGCAATACGTCAAAACGTCATATAAAGTATCGTATGTTATCTTATAAAGCAAACAAATTAGACTACTTAATTTAAGCATACAGCAATACAGATAAATAAATTAAACCAAAGAAATTGACAGTATAGTTGTTAAGATGATTGGAAATATAAAGTGTATTTCCGGAGACACATACAGCTGTTAGTAAAACCCATCGCATGACTTTAATGTTTGACGCCATGGTAACACAAACAATTATCACCGATTACAAGATATGAAAGCACAGAAATCTGTATTCAGTGTTTCGTTCGTCACTCCCACTCTTGTTGCATAGTTTAATGATATATATATATATATATTAATTATATTATTCACACAGTCGTCAGTGCTTTCCAATCTTTCGATTTTAAGCGTTCCTGATAAAGGTTATTCCAGAAACGGGTCGTACGCACTAAATTTTTTGTCTACGATTTTATTAATATCCCTATGTCGATACATGTACCTCTGCTGGTGTACTGTCAGTCCCCGAGAGTATCATTCACCCAGTAGTCAGTGCCGAAGCACTGACAAGTTTTTTTTTATTAGATATATTTAAATTGATATTTACAGTCCCAAATATTGTAATTATTATTAAAACTAAGTTCAATGTCCACAGGTATATGTAACGTTAACAGATTTTTGGCTATGCTGTTTAACCCTTTTGATTTCTCCCCCCCCCTCAAAAAAAAAACCCACACACCTGAATTATTTCGCTTACCAATCTTTTGACTATGAGTGTAACTGAAGAATGTTATTCCGAAAATTACGCCGTGCGCTCTAAATTAGATATCTACGTTTTTATTGATTTAGTTCGTTAAAGTCACGACAAGGACAGGTTTACAAACAGTAAATTATGATTGATTGATGTTTAACGTCCAGCGAGCATTTTTTTCAGCTATATTCAGGACGAGAAAAAAATTTAAACGCCACGGGACTCGAAACAAGGAATGGTAGGTCAATTATGACTGTACTATATGATTTGCGGGGTTAGGCCAATTAAATGTTGTTTATGATTGTCACGAGGGTCATTGAGGAAACAAACAATGGATTCGAGAGGAAAAGTTTACCTTCCTGCTGTTCACCAACGACTATTCCTAGCGAATGTTATGTCCATAATCTATACCCGGGGTTCCTGGAGGAGTATGCTCATTTGTAACTTATAAGCTGTACATTTTACGCATGTCACGTTCTTAATCTATACTCGCGTTCTTAATCTATACTCGGGGATACTACGGGAGTCTTGCTCATTCGGCAGATGGTACAAGCTAAATTATATGGCATGGTATGTCCTCAATCTATAACCGGGTTCTCAGCGAAGTCTTCCCCATTCGGCACCTAATACAAACTAATTTTCTCACATGCTAATGGCCTCAAGCTATACCAGGGGTTCATTCGGCGTTATTAAAAGGGAACGTACTTTTATAGTCATTAATATCAATAATCCATTCTACAAATGATTGACAAAGCACCCAAACACATTAGCCTTGTCTTGAAATTGAACTTTCTTTGTTATAGCCACTCAATTAAGATGTGTTAACCATTCTATTGTATTTATATCACATAGAGAGGAAATTGACGTTTAAGAAGTAAACAAAATGTATTATGTATAGAAAGCTCCCAGTACTCAGATTCCTTTTGGGTACAAACAGAACTTTGTAGAGTACATCATTGTTATATTGTATTGTGGGAGCAAATATAATTCCATTAGAGTACAGTAATATTATATTGTATTGTGGAGTTATAACCTATACGTAAACGCGTCCTAACCTCTCCAGATTGACATTCAATTAGAACCAGATGTTGTACCGTGATTATGATCATGAACTTTCCGTTATAGTATCTACGGAGGGCATAATTAACATAACACATAACATATGTTAAATGAGTGGAGGTAAGAGATGATTTGTTGATATTGACGGAATCAGTGGTGTTGAATATCACTGTTTAAACTTTCTGTGCAAAACGGATATTTTCAAATAGAAAAAAAAAAACAGTTTCAATTGAAAACGTCAGTCGCTGTTTGTTGGGGGTCGACTTTTTAAACAAGCAAAAATTACAAACCCTGATTATTACGGAAATGTTTTGAAAACCAGCACAATAATACCTGCCTTAGTGACAACCTCTATTAAGCAATAACTTGATTTATGTTACAAATGTACCGTAATTCTTATTTATTTTCAGTGCATTTCATATCATTGAAACCTGTCTTATGTGACCATATTTCACTGTTCCCTTGGAAGGTCGGATAAGACAGGATTGACTGTACACCATATATGTGTTTATAACAATTCTCTAAGATTTTATTTGCCCCATGAATGCGTCGGTGTAGTAATGATATATTGTTTTTATTAAAAATAACTTGTTCTGCCATATCGGTCAAGGAGGAAAATATATTCTCATCAGTCACCTAACTGACAGTCCATGATTGCTACCATCGGAAAATTATTTGAGCTGAAAATACTTTGTTAGAAGTGGATTCTATAGATAGCGATATCAACGTAACGTCATCGATTAAATCTGACATCAGACATATAGCCGTTTTCAACACTATGGAAATGCTACTTTAAAAATTCGGTTTTTGACGATTTTTAGTCTAAAAGTTAATCAAATCTTTAATCATTTCTCAGTATATTATTTAATTATAAATCACAGTAATTGCTAAGAAATAAGCATGGCATGATCGGCTAAAAATAACGATTCTAGAAATGTTTCTATTGTCATCAGTTGTAGTTTATATATTTGCGTAATCTGTAAATCTATAAACGGTTGCTTTGAGAAGATAAAAAAAATACATAAATTTTATGGAAACGATCGAAAATATTTTTCAATAATTTTTCTTCTTTGTCCTGGCGTTTTTTGCTTTGAAATCATGTATCACACTATAGAACATAGTTTAAAACACCCAAACCTCATGCTTATTTTCTACAATCTGAAAAGCGTAAGCAAACAGGATTCATGATATATATGGCAGCAAACATTAGATCTATTTGATTCTTTACTAACAAACAATTTCGTTTAAGAACACAGGCATGCAAAACGCAATACCTATTGTAACACAGGATATGAATGCATTAAATCTGGAAACAGTCACACCAAAAGGTATTGAATATAGTATAAACAACATTGCAAACACAATTTGAAGAGCAAATCCAGAGTTGACGCTGATGATAAACTAATGGATTACTTGATTTCAAAGTTTCCCCCTCCCCAAAAAAATCAAGAGAAACAAGCAAATCTAGTACAGAAAACAGTCTACGTTAGTAAAGATGAGATTTATGAAAATATATCAGAATCTTAAGCAGAGGAAGTATTTAGCATTAAGCTTGGAAGAATGAAAGTAAGGATTTAACAGACAAAATTGAAGTGAAAAAATTCAAGTTCATCTTGATCTCAATAAATGTAATAAAAGGCATCGAAAAGAAGCTGAAAAGACAGAGAAGTTGTTACACACAACCCATGGCTGAAATAAAAGAAATCTCTATTATTGAAAATGAAACGAAAGACACATTTAAGTTACGCGCTCCTATTTATGAAATTGATCATTTTCACAAATGGTGGTATTCAATTGACTTGCATGCAACTACGTGTATGTCTTTCCCACATTGGGCCTGTAGTATTAACATTGTCTGTTTCGAGACAGAAATGTGAATATTATGAATTGAATAATAAAAATATCGCAGAGCTAATAAACATGAAAAACAATTGAAAGGCTGTATTATCGTTTGTTTGTTATGTTCCATAAAAGTCATTCATCTTGACACGAAAGGGTAATATGTAGTGTATCAAAATTAACATAATTTCATGTCATGTCTGTGGAGATGGAGCAGCATGCAAATGTAACAATTCACATATAATAGACTTAATATCATATCAAAATGTATCAAATATACCGATATTAGAGCAGCCAATATCTGATTCTTTACCACCAAAGAGGGATGTTATAGATCATTTAAGAACATCAGGCATGCAAAGCATAATACATACTTTAACAGCATACGAATGTCTTAAGTCTGGAAGGGGTCACACCAAAAGGTGTTGAATATAGTACAGATAACATTGCAAAGGAGCGCCAAAACCATTTGAAAAGGAAATTAAGAGTTGGAGCTAATGAAAGACAGATGGATTTCTTTTTTCTAAAACCAAGAAAAATCAGCAATTGTAGTACAGAAGAAGTTTATAAAAATGTAGCAGAATCGTTGGCAAAGGAAGTATATAGCTTAAAAACAAAGAAATTAAGGACTTACCCCACAAAATGGAAGTGGAATTATTCAAATGGATCTTGATCTTTATACATGTAATAAAATGTATAGGCTGATAAGTTGTTTACACACAAACCATGCCTTCAGACAAAAGAAAACTCTATTATTGAAAATGAAAAGAACGATACCTAGAGAGTACATGCTGAAATTAAAGAGCAGACTTCAAAATAAGCAACTAGAATTCGAAATAGAAAGCTTACATTGAAAGAATAGTGCAAAATCATAGGAGCTCAAACCGACAACAGCTCGTGAGAAATAGATGCGTATGGTAATTGCTAAACTGGAGATAGCTGCAATAATGTAGCTCCTGTGACAAACTTGTGTCTCGGCGGAGCTAAAAAGTGGTCCCACTCGTCACAATGGAGAAAAACAAATTGCAGTTGAACATAAAAACTCACTATTTACGCTTCAAACATTTCATTATAACTATTACTGATCCCAGTCCTTGCTAAATCGGTTTGGCTGAAAAATGTATGCTTTTCAAAGGTAGCAACAACCTTGTTCAAATTTATCGATCGTTCGCCATAACCGGAAACTACGGAAGGCGGAGCTTTTCTAAATATAATATTTCTTACTACGATATTTACTACGGCTGATGTAAACATTCACGCCTCAAATCGCCAAATATGGTATCGACATCGAAATAAGGAAAATACCAAAGTGAGGCTTTGACCGGAAATGACCACAGATCCCGAAATTCAAAATGTAGAAAGTAAACGGATTTTTATTTTGTGGGAATTACATTCTAAAATGCTGGTAGGTGATACAACCTTGTTATAATAGTGGACAAAATGAAAGGTTATGTCTTATTATTGATAAATGCAGGCGTCAGAAACTCTGTAAGCGAGCGCAAAAAATATCGGCGGCATCCCGTTAAAACCCTTGCGAGTAAGCGAGCATTTAGGGTTTTATTATTATAACTAAACTCACGGTGTAGAATGGTAACGGACTACTCGGGCTTTTTTCTGCGTTTCCAGACTACTTGGGTTGAGCAACGGACTTCTTGCGTGTTAAAAAATGACCTATCACGAAAAATGGACCACACAGATCATAAAAAGTCGTAAGTCCTCATATTACTACATTTACGGAATGTACCAATGAACTCTGTTGAAGTTTTTGGATGATTGTTTTTGGTAGGCCTCATGGTTATTTCAGCAAGTCTAACACAAGTACGAGATACCGTCTAACCCATTAAACATCGTCTTGTTTTTCCTTCAAATAAGCATTTTATATCATATTTGACTATTTCTTTTTTCCTTTATAACATATCCAATACAAATGGAAACTATATAAATATATGAAAGAATAATACTTATTACATATTTAAGTTTCATTGTAAAAGCCGAGCAACGGACTTTTTGTGTTCATGGTTTATTGCCAATATTTATGGCACCGGACTGTTAGGGATTTTAAGCAAAGGACTTATTGTGTTATTTTTTGACAGCAGCAGTTCTTATGCTCATCAGTACGATCTTGTGTTTCAAATGTCAATGAGAGTAATGAGAGGGTCAAGAATGTCATGTTCATGTTTGTGGAGATTTACTGTATTGATGATATACAGTTAATCAAATTTAAAACCATATATTTAAATGTATTATGTTACTTTGGGAAGAAATGTACTTTAATAGATACATAAGAAATATGTTTCCAATGGCATGTTGAATTACTATAAGACATCACATTTCCTGTCCATATTTCATGTTTTATAAATGCATATGTATGCTGATTTTCTATTTTTATACATACAGAAAAGAGAGTTAAAAACTGGGCCTAAAAGGACTTCAGATGGTGAATTTTTAAATGGGCTTGTACTACAGTTTTCAGTCTCCAAGCTGAAAATCTGGAAAATCTCTCAACTTATGAGTACCATCAGTACTTTGATTTTATTGGGAAATTGGGAAGGCAAAACTGATCGTCGTCGGAACCTCTAATTTTTATATAGGATTTGAGAAGCACGTTTCTAAACCATTAATTCATCATCATCAAAGTTTAGACTGTTGTGGATATAGCAAATAATATAACGACATAAATTATAAATTTACCAGGAAATTGCAAATTTTGCCCCAAAATCGGGGGGGGGCGAACCAAGTTGTTGCCCCACCTTTGGAACAGGGAGTTATGTATAAAAAATCACAGGTACTTGTGAACAGGACCATATATGATGCCTCTGGTTGCTCCTGGATGACATATATACAATAAACACAATCAAACATTAGTTTTTATCCAAACCGGGTTTCTGACAAAATACAATCAAACAGAAAGTTTGATTGAATTTAATGTTGATATATGTCATCCAGTGATACATAGAAAGTTGCAAAATGTTGTGTACATGACAACAAATCGATGTTAAAAAGGGGGGGGGTCGGAGGAGCAATCAGAGGCATCATATAGGGTCCTGTCCACAAGTACCTGTGTAAAAAATAGACCCCATATTGGTTAACAATATTGTTGTATCGATATAAATAATTTTGCTACTTTGGGTAGTGAACACATGTAGTGCTTTGCTGAAAAACACAATATTCCGGTGCCAGCAACACAGATAGTCCCATGCCACTGAAAGCGCTGGATAACTGTTATTTTAACGTTAATTTGCACAATTATATAGACTTGCACGAATTGGAAAGGTTTTATGGTCTACCTTGAACCAATTAAGACAAACATCATATCAAAAGAGGACAGCTTACTCACAATATGCTTCGATGCAATGTCTTTTTTTTTATAGCAAAATCGGTATTTTTACCTCAGGGTCACAAGTTTGTGTAGACGATCTTGAAAATAGCAGACCACTTTCACTAGATATGAATAAATATCCGGAGACAGAAATATTTTTTGCAATCCGTGACATAAAGTTTATTTGAAATAAAAAAAATAGTATATATACTGGTTAAGGAAATGTGCGACTTACTTTCCCTCTCGTTCTCTAGAAAACACGAAAAGTCCGTTGTTCAACCCGAGTAGTCTGGTAACGCAGAAAACAACACGAGTAGTCTGGTAACGCAGAAAACAACCCGAGTAGTCTGGTAACGCAGAAAACAACACGAGTAGTCCGTTACCATTCTACACCGTGAAACTGGAGAGAGAAATTAAAATGGTGGAACATGCAGAAATAGCACAAAACAAGAAAAGAGTTGCACGAAGGTCCGATTACATGTTGAGAAGATGAAAAACAACCTAACAAACTGTGAAAATGAGAATCAGCTATTACATGAGAAGGTTAATGAAATGACCAATGAGATTATTGTAACATTTGATATAATACGAGAAAATTATTTACGTCAGACCTTCAGATGTACATATATAGCCTTTTAGAACATCATGTATGTTATTACAGCCCACATAACTTCCGTTATATATAGTCAGTTTTATAACTAGCTGGTAAAGCAAGAAGTAAGCTTCCACGGACATCGACTATAAATAACATGAATATAAAGAGGGTTTCTCTCATTATTACGGCGTTTAACCCTGCTGAACCAGTGGTGTAAAAATCTGTAATCCTCTTGAGGATTAAAATGTCTCGTGCTTTTCCCCACATTTAACTCGTTTGATGGCTTTTGAAATAAAGTTCGTGTTAAATAATGGGAGAAACAAATTCCCCTTCAGTTGCCCATGTGGTTTACGATATTTCTCCACTCTCGAGAGTTAAATATTTAACTCTCTTCAGTGGAGAAATCTCGTAACCCACGGGCAACTGAAGGAGAATCTATACATCTTTATACCAGAAACAGATACGTGGGTTATATCTGCAAAGTACACAACTTGTCTGTACACATGTGAAACAACAAGAAGGTCGTGATGATACATGACACATAGTCTTATGGTGATACATGTTCATACCAAATTTCATAAGTATTTTAAAAGATAAAAACAAAAGGTTACAGCCCAGACATAGAAATACCCTACAAAAATAAATTCTTTGACCTTGATATCTAAGGCAAAGTTCACATGAAGGTGGTGATGATACACGACATACCGTCTTATGGTAATAATCCTTCATACCAAATATCATAAGTCTATGTCAAAAGATACAAAAGTTACAGCATGGAGAATATTGTACGAGTACAAGAGGAAGGCGAAGAAGATTGATTGCTTGATGTTTTGGTTTTTAACGCCACTTCAGCAATATCATGGCGACCAGTTTTAATGGTGGAAGAAGCCGGAGTACCCGGAGAGAACAACCGACCATGGGCAAGCAACTGGTAAGCTTTATCACTTACTAACCCACGCCGGCTTGTATGAGTTGTTAAGTAATTATACTACCTAACTCATTGAGCCACCCGGGCCCTCAGACGAAGAAGAGAAAACCTACTAAGACAATATATATTTCCCTGCGAAGGGGAGACATAATTTGTTCATATTGGAGATATAAATCTGGACAACACACGTCATGGTCGCATGGTAGTTGGATTTACAACTATTTATGCAATTAAAGCTTATCACCACTAACGTCGTGAGTTCAAATCTCACCAAGTTGAGGTGTATTCTATACAACATCACGTGATGAAGTTTGTCAGGTCGATGGTTTTCTCCGGTGTCCCCCACCAACACAACTGACCACCATGATATAACTGAAATAGATTGAAGTGTGGCGTTAAACACCATTAACCTAAACCTTTTCTCCAAATATATGAGTGTCTTTGAAGCAAGCCGCACTAATTCTTCATGCATTGCCAAATAAATAACAATGATTTCAACATGCACGTATTTTCAAATGAGGGACCCGTCATCAAAATCTTGCTATTGTTGTAGCAATGAGTTACACAACAATAGAGCAGCATGTAAAGTTTGGTATATTGCATACGAAGGTTAACAAAATCACACGTTCTCACTAAAATCGATCAAGTCAAAACAACGAGTCTCTAATCAGCTGGGTATGTTCATTGTTCTGTCATTGTGTTACTTTTATATAAGAATAATATAATATATGCCATAATTTAGCGCTTAATTATTTTATGACAAGTAGTAAGAAAGGATATGGATGTAAATGAAGACAAGAGAACATCGACCTTAATACTAAGACACACCTTATTTCAGTCACAGTAGGGTCTTAATGTGCTTTGTTATTTATAAATTTGGACAGAACAACACTTCTGTATACCATTGTGAAGTAACAGCAAGAAGAAATTGATTATTTTTCACTGACACAAGAGACCGAATATTTGCAACGGCTAAAGAAAAAGATTGAATAATCAGTGTATTGAAAGTGCGAATCGAGAAAACCATTTCTTATGTGGAGTAGCGATATTTTCTAATACGAAATTGTAAATAAGCAGACACTCCATGAGGGAAAATATGCTTTCTGCAATCAAAAATATGTCAAATATTAAAAATATGAATATGCTAAGTTCGGAACACCTTCACGCGACAAACATGACAGTTGTATGTATTACTTCAAATCAATAGAGCTTAAAATCTATATTTACCAGCATTTCAAGGTCGTTTAAAAGGAAAATGATCAAGTTCACATAGTAAACGAGAAACAAGATACGTTTTCTTTATGTATATATAAACTGTCAACATATTGTTTAAATACAAACGACAATTAAGTCCTGAAATATGCCCAATAGCAAAATAATAGCAACAGTTTGTGTCCGTGAAAAAACTCGTTCTCACTAAAATCGGTCAAGTCAAAACAACGAGTATCTAATCAGCTGGGTATGTTCATTGTTCTGTCATTGTGTTACTTTTATATAAGAATAATATAATATATGCCATAATTTAGCGCTTAATTATTTTATGACAAGTAGTAAGAAAGGATATGGATGTAAATGAAGACAAGAGAACATCGACCTTAATACTAAGACACACCTTATTTCAGTCACAGTAGGGGCTTAATGTGCTTTGTTATTTATAAATTTGGACAGAACAACACTTCTGTATACCATCGTGAAGTAACAGCAAGAAGAAATTGATTATTTTTCACTGACACAAGAGACCGAATATTTGCAACGGCTAAAGAAAAAGATTGAATAATCAGTGTATTGAAAGTTCGAATCGAGAAAACCATTTCCTATGTGGAGTAGCGATATTTTCTAATACGAAATTGTAAATAAGCAGACACTCCATGAGGGAAAATATACTTTCTGCAATCAAAGATATGTCAAATATTAAAAATATGAATATGCTAAGTTCGGAATACCTTCACGCGACAAACATGATGTTGTATGTATTACTTCAAATCGATAGAACTTAAAATCTATATTTACCAGCATTTCAAGGTCGTTTAAAAGGAAAATGATCAAGTTCACATAGTAAACGAGAAACAAGATAAGTTTTTCTTATGTATATATAAACTGTCAACATATTGTTTAAATACAAACGACAATTAAGTCCTGAAATATGCCCAATAGCAAAATAATAGCAAAAGTTTGTGTCCGTGAAAAAACTGTACTGCTGTGGTTTTTTGTTGTAAATAACTGATTAGATGCTATTTATTTTGTTGTAGATGCTATATATTTTTAAAGTAATTACAGTATTTTTTTATTGTAACTATTAGTGTCATTTTAAATGAGTTAGCAATATTTTGCTCACTGCTGAACGTCGAAATGAGTTTTTGAAGCATCGTTGTCCTCGATTATAATTTTACCAAATGAAAATTATACATACATTGTTAACTGACAAGTAGCTGAAGTTGCTTAATCCACTGCCAAATAGATCAGGGGGTCGTGTTCTCGAACGTGTCTTAGGACTAAGACATGTCATAAGACCATCTTAGTCCTAAGTCGTGTTCTCAACCATGTCCTAATTTAGGACATGTCGCAAAATTTGTCTTAACCTTATGATACCTATGGAGGTGTCTTAAGATGATCCTAGCCCGAAATTGTAAGATACACTCCGACAAAAGTTAAGCACCACCCTATATTTTTATCGATATATTTTTTTTACATCAATACTATTAAAACAATAAAATAGATATCACCATTTTTCTTACACTTCTTAAAAGACTACACCAAGGGCTCTAAAATTAACAATCTACGAAGTATTTATCATCCTGAAAGACGTGACTATGACGTGGCAAAAATGGGGTTCAAAACAGGCGCTGGAAAAACGTAAAACCAGTTTGTCTTTGATGGAAGTTTTTAACATTGCATTAAAATGTAGAGTCTTCAGATCTTAAGAACTTTTAAATGCATCTATTGTGCGTATGTGTAAGGCATAAAAATCAATAACGAGTATATCCACCGCGTTTATTGTGAAGTTCTGTAACACGCCTCGTCATGCTTCGCACAAGACGCCTAAGCCGTTCTTGGGGGAACTGTTGCCACTCCTGTAAGATAGCAGTTCTTAATTCGTCAATATTTTGACATTTTGGATTGCGTTGGTTAATTTTTCGGCCAATAATATCCCATACATGCTCTATAGGGTTCATTTCTGGCGACATCGCAGGCCATGGAATTGTCTGAACAGCCTCCTGCTGTAAAAAATGTTGTACAATTCGGGCTACATGTGGCATAGCGTTGTCGTCCATGAATATTGGCCTGTCAGCCAATGCATGATTGTCGAAATGGGGGACTACGCGTGGAGCGAGCACATTGTCACGGTATTTTTGGCCTGTCAGATTACCATCAAGAACGTACAAGTCCAACTTACAGTCAAAGGAAAAACAACCACAGACAGTTACACCCCCACCCCCAAAAGCAGTTGTGCCCAAAATGTGGTTGTCCTGAAATGAAGTGTTTCGTTTGCGCCAAACCCTTGCACGACCGTCGGTAGGGCGTAACAAAAAACGACTTTCATCAGACCAGTGGACCCGTCTCCATGTGCGAATAGTCCACCCCAAATGAACATGTGACCAGTCAAATCGAGCATGGCGATGACGTAATGTCAACTGTGGACGTTGTATGCATTCCCTGATGGTGGAGACGTCTGATTACAGTGCGTGTGCTAATGTGGCCTCCAAACGGTAAATTACCACGAAGTGCACCAGCTGTACTGAACGGCCGTTGCCGCACTCGTCTGGATATGAGCCGGTCCTCTCTCGGCGTCGTTTTGCGATGTCTACCTGCACGTGGACGGTCAGCAACATTCCCCGTTTAACGAAAACGCTGCATCAGTCGCACAATAATGGCATGGTTAACCCTGAAGAGGTCTGCCACCCTTCTATGGCTAAAACCACCATTATGCATGCCAACAGCTTGCCACCTTTCTGGTATGGTTAATTTTCGCAGCACCATACCAAACCAATAGAAAATGAAACTTAAAACTCTACACAAAAAAATCAGCTTTCGTTCACAAACACAAATGTTGAAAAGTACACGTGGCACTTTACACATCCTGTCATATACACATAAATAAAAATCGATCAATAACCTGTTTCACAGGTAAGTAAGTATGTGTGTACAAGTAAAGAAAACAGCTAACCGATTTGAAATAAGTTCATTATTACAAAAGATATTATTGAAGCAAGTCAGGTGGTGCTTAACTTTTGTCGGACTGTATATAATTTGATATTTTGTACAAAAAACGACTTTAAGTTGTAGAACATGATTGGTATACACCTTTATGCTGTTTTTAAATCTAAATAAGTGAATTAACAATGATTTTTCTATTATAATTTAAACGGCGCACGAGATATCTTTTGTTCGTCTTAAATCAGTAATTCATTGAAAGTTTGAAATCAGCTCACTCGAAGGTAATCACACAAAAAATAACGGTAATGACTGTACTTCATTATGACAAAAAGTGTTATATATACATTAAAGACCTTAAAAACTACGTATTTATAGATAACTGCAAATTGAAGAAAACAAGAATCATACTCATGGGATGCAGCGTAAAAAGTAGATGCTATTGAAAAAAAAACCACTTTATTTACATCTTATATTTTATTATGAGTATTTTTATCAAGTGTTTGCTATATTTTAACATTGGAAATAATTGTTGTACACAATATATCTATTTTTCTAATCATTGCGTTGACACTTAGGACATCGTTAAGACATCCTAGGTTAGGATAGTCTTTAGATAGCTTCGAGATCACTCTTAGGTTATGACCATCCTAAAAATCGTCCTAAGACATATCTTAGGACATATTTTAGGATACTTTCGAGAACACGGCCACAGGATTTCAAGTAGTATATGGGGACGGTTCAAACGACATTTGTGGGGGATCGAACCATTGCGCAGAACCGTCCCCATATACTAATCGTTCAACACTTGGTTAATTAATAATGTTCATTATTATACTTTACTAGAAAACCAAGCAAGAAATAAGTAAGATATTTTAAAGTTTTATTCAATGGAACAAGAAATAATTCATTATTCCCGCGGCAAACTGCACGTAGGTCAAATAACGGTGAGGGAATCTGCACGTACCACAAAATGACTGTTTGAAATTGGCGCGCTTTTGCACGTCGAACCAATAACTAGTTATTTCCCTCATATTAGTTCAGTATAAAAATACAGTTATGTCCTCCATGAGAAGTTAATATCCATAATTATTAAATTTCGAAAGGTTTATTTTCACTCGGTCCTTCGGACCTCCGGAAAATAACCCTTTCTCAATTTAATAATTATGGATATTAACTTCTCATGAAGGCCATAATTGTATATTATTATACTTCACATAATAAACAATCAATTCTATTGGTTAAAAGATAATCACATGACATAAAATAATATGGATATTTTTGCTTCTAATCGCCACCAATGGTGAATAACCTCAAGAATTACACGTCCATTGAATAACCCTATTATTCAACGGTGAATAACCTCAAGAATTACACAGGTCCATTGAATAACCATATTATTCAACGGTGTAGAAACATGGAATATAGACAATAACAGTGCATTGATTTGACATAAAATCGATATACGTCACGATTCGTGCCGAATACATTGTACGTATATCGAATTTTATGTCAAGTCAATGTATTGTTATTGTCTTTATACTGCAATCATTAGTGACATTAAACAATTATAGCCTTCAATGGATGTAAGCATCTAGAATTGTTAACCTGAAGGGGGTTGTTTTCTCGAGGGCTTTAGCCCGAGGGAAATAACCCCTTGAGGGTTAACAATCATGGCCAGAAATCACAGCCAGAGTACATTGCGCATGCGTTAATTTTACCTAACTAATTGATTTGAAAATAACATAGAACTTAATGGGGCGTGTTACTTCAACATCAAATTAAATGAATTTAATACTAATTTTGTATATAGACGTTCATATCATGAAATTGTCCTTTTTATGCTCTTTCTGAAGAATTTAATTTTATAGAAATGTGTTAAGGTTTAGATATTTCCATTTAGCTTTTAAATTTAGTCTCTTTCTCTCCTATATCTCCTTCTGATTTATACTTTAGAACGTCGTTATGACTACTTTGTGTCCTAATTATTAATTTTATCTTTCTTTTCATTGTACAAACGTTCATAGTTTCCAATTCTTGAAAGTTTTGTCTTCCGATTGATACCAATAACACATTTATAAAATAACGTTTAGATATTTCCATTCTCTGTTAAAAATTGAAATTTGTGCAATCTTTGTAATGAACTCCGAAATTTTAACCTGTCCGTTATCGGGTCGTTGACTTTTATTGGGGGCAATTAACACGATTGCAACTTTATAAAGAAATATTAAAATATAGATAGAAATAGATATCGTGTTATACTAGACACTGAAAACATCTAATGATGAAATTAGGTT
>MJUT01009524.1:298411-311711 GCA_002080005.1 Gigantidas platifrons
TAAATGAATGTGGCTTCGCATATATATGGAACACACAAACCTTTGTTGACCCAAACTGGCTTCGACTTACAATTATTAGAAACCTACAAGATCAGTTTGAACAATATTGGCATTCTTTATTAGATGATGCATCAAAAGCTATAAATTACAGATTGTTTAAAGATTATTTTTGCATGGAAGTATACTTTGATATTTTAGATAACAAAAATGTAGTTGAGTTATGCAGATTCAGAACAGCAAATCATAAATTACCTATTGAAATTGGAAGATGGAATAATACTAATAGAAATAACAGAATTTGTACGCACTGTAATAAAAATGAACTCGGTGATGAATTGCACTATATTTTAGATTGCCCATTCTTTGAACAATATCGAAATATCTATATACCAAAGTATAACTACAGTAGGCCAAATGTTTTAAAATATAAATTACTGTTCTCTTCCAAAAAGAAATCAGAATTGATCAAACTAAGCAAATTCATTAATCACATACATAAAACTGTATGTACTCCGGCTTAACCTACTGAATTGTTCATCTCTGTACGATTTTCCATTACTTACTTACTTAGTATAACATGTTATTGTATATTGTATATATTGTACATATGTATTTCTCTATACCTTGTCAAATTATGATGGTTTATTGAGAATAAAAGATATAACAAATCAAAAATGTGTTTACCATGTTTAATCCAAGAAAAATCCAGATTTTCATCAATAAAAAGGTTATACAAAATTGTATAGGATAAATATGAGAGATATTGATTTGTCAAAAGGTGTGAATTATCTGATTAGGCTTGCGCTTCAGTGGTTCTGGATTAGTGGTCTCAGGTAAACTTAAAAATACACCTGTGGCAGGTGAAATCCAAGAAAGACAACTCTTACTGAAAAAAGTTGGCCGGAATTTCTGGGGATGTCTGATGTTTACAATCCATTGAAGACAATAACTGTTTTATTATACCGAACAACAGACCAAGGATTGGGCATTTAAATAAATACATGTAGAAGTAGAAGAGTTAGCGACTGCCATCCTGCTGGTCCGACCAAATTGTAAACAAACAGACGACAATGTCACTTCCGGAAAGAGTTGTTTCCCTTTTGAGGCACGCAATGGGTTGTTTACCGGGAACAATAGGGTTGTTACCCGGTAAACAACTAGTTGTTTCCCGTTTGGGTTAATTTTCACAAAACATTGTTTCAGGTCATGTGATTTAATTTAAGCCTACGAGAAGTTAGTGAGGTATAATAATAATGAATATTACTACCAAGATTCAAATTATTTAAATCCACAACATGTCCATTGAAATTAAGTATGATAGAAAATAAAGACATCACATACATTTGAAATAATTTCTTGTTGAATTCTATCCAAAATTGAAACGTATTTGTTGCGAGATAACGTCCAGTATTTACGTTCTACGCTGAGAGTTTCATATGACGTCAAGATTTTATTTTATGACGTTTCTCTTTCAACCCATTAATCCTTAATATTTTGCGGCATTTCAGTTCATTTCAGGTCAAGTAGGCGTGACCTAAATGTTATAAGCGGTCAGTGACCGTTTATCACTTGTAAATATACTGTCAACGCATTTTGACTGCTCAAATAGAACGATTGCAGTATAAAATACTTTAACAATTCAAATATTAAACAGTATATTTCAACTGTTTGTTCGGTATAATAAAACAGTTACGACCCTCTGAATCGGTGAATATCCAAAATTGTCAACCCCACTAGGGTTATTTCCCTCGGGCTAAAGCGCTCGAGGAAATAATCCTAGTGGGGTTGACAATTTTTGATATTCACCTCTTTCGAGAGCCATAATTAAATATTATCAAAATTCAGTATGTATTTCCAATATAGATATTGTACTGAATAAAATAACTATTTTTATAAAATCGTCAGAAAAAAAGAATAGTTACTTTCTATGTAGATTTGAGGAACTTAGATTATTCAGTATAGTAAAAGACCTATTAATGGCAATTCGCATAACTGCAAGTTTATTGTGACCCTCGACCCTCACCATTTCCCTCGGCTTTCTCCTCGGGAAATAGAACAATACATTTGCCATTATCCTCATTAGCAGTTAAGGAAAACCGAAATAAGTCGACACACAGGGGAGATTGATATTAGTGTTTTCAGACCAATATCATCACCGTATTCGTATACTTGGTTTATTATGTTAGAACATCATGTTCTAAATTTCACTGATCTTGTGATCCTGTAATGAATGATTGCCGATGTTGTTTTTTTTTTAATTCATTGTGCCTTATAAAAAAGGTTTTTAAATGAAAAAAAAATTCGCATTTCTATGAAAAAAATATCGCATTTCTATGAGAAAAATATAGCATTAATAATTTTTTCATAATAAAAAAGCATCGCTTTTCTATGAGAAAAATATCGCATTCATATAAGAAATTATAGCATTATCATTTTATTAGACGTGATTATGGCATAGAGTGCAATCAAGCACAATGAATGTGCATCCTGCGATCTGTGTTACATGATTGTGATATTATTTGTACACCTAAAAAATGTAGATCGTGCAAATAGGTATCATTTATTGCACATGCCTATTTTATGGCACAAATATAACATACTTGGAATAATATGTGCACATTGCATAGAAAGTTATACAGAAGTCTGTCCTGGTAAATATGATTGTGCTGAGAAAAAGAATTAACAGCTATTTACCGTGAAATCTTCCTTTCTTCATACAAATGTCAAAATTCGTCTTAGATTTTCCCACAATGCATCTCGTTTACAACAGAAAATATCGCTACTCTACATAAGAAATGGTTTTCTCGATTCGCACTTTCCATACACTGATAATGACTCGCTTTAATTACATTTGCACATTTACATACACAAAATATCAAATATTGGCCTCCTTTCCTGTTCTGACACCACAAATCGTAGATTGTCATACTTTAATGAAGCTATGTTCCAACACAAAAGATCAGAGGTGGGATTATTTTCCTTACCGACATAATAAGGTCGAATATTAGCTTACACAAAAGGTAACGTTTTTCATACTCACACAGCAGATCTAGTATTGACGAATTTTCTCTGTTGACAAACGAGTTTAAAGACTGACGTATTTTTCTGTAATGTTTTAATAATGTAACTTTTCTATCTAATTGTACCGACACGATATATCAAACACTGGAACTTGCGACAGGTCAGTGAATTTCTCCCGGTACTCCAATTTTTCCCAACAATATAACTGAAATATTGTTGAAAGTGAAGTTAAACACCATAATCATAATCAACTATTGACTTACTTTTTTCTGTACGAATGTACCGACACAAAACATCAAAGAATGACATATTTGGTTTTGTTCAATTGTACGGACATAAGACATTATAAATTGAAGGTTTTTTTTTTGTACCAATCGAAAATTGGTTACTTAATTTAGATCTTTATTTATTTAACGAGGATTTCCGACAATGGCTACGAGTGATTTTCCTCAAATTGTGTACTTATACGGTCGTTTGTACCGATATGACTCCGAGTATTAACTTTGTTTTGTGTAACGACACAAGAGGTTAACGCGTGTTTTACCTTACACTATCGCTATAGGAGCCCGGAAATTGACTTCTGTATGGACACAATATATCAAGCATTGGCTTAGTTTCTATCACATAGGGAACGACTATGATGATACAATTACGGAAATATCAAGTGACAAACCCGTATTGTTCTACGGTTAACCTAAGAAACGTGAGTATATCCATTAAAGACGAACGCAAAGACCTATCTACATGACTGTGTCATGACCATAATTGTTTTTCTTTCTTTCTTTCTTCTCGTGTTTGTTGAAATGATTTGTTATCCATTGATAAATAATTGAGGAAAGTAGCAGTATTAATAATTGAGGAAATATATATATACCAATAGGGTAATCAGAATTGATAAATCGAAAGACAGACAATACAATGGTCTAAACAAAAAGAACAAAAATGATATACGAATCGACCACACTGACACCAGCAGACTTAAGCATTCTTCAATATATTCTTTGCTATAGCACTATACATGCCAGTGCATGATACAATGTAATCTTTGGGCTGATAAATCATAGAATAAGAGGTACAATCGCTGCCCTCTAACACGCTACGTCATAACGGGTAACTTTCCTGGTGTGGTACACATTTATTAAATCATAGTGTTACATTTTGTATTTTAATATGTGTTCTCTTTCTTTCTATATTAGTTTTATGTTTTTATTCCGCTATTATAAGTGGTAGTCAAGATAAAGCTAGAAATTGCTAAAAGTGACGTTGAACACCAACAACTCTGCGATGAGGAATTCAATACCATCATTACCTATACGATAAGGAAGAATATATCGTCATTGGAAAGGAATTTCTCCACACGACGGTGCCACATGTGGAGCAGGAATTGCCAACCCTTCCGGAGCACCTGAGTTCACCCCGGTTGTTAGTGGGATTCATGTTACTCGGTCTTTCGTTTTCTGTATGGTGTTTTGGAGATCGTTGTTTGCCCTTTTTCTTTTGGTATTGTATTGTTTGTAGTTCGATATACGGCTCCTGATTACCAATTTTGGCTTCTTCAAACTTTTCTGCCAGCCTTGAACTATCACATCATAAATACGTTTAATGATACTAATGTAATTTAGAAATACATACATATGTACTTTCTAGTAATTTCATCAAACTTGCATTTTTATGTTTTATTTATCAATATAAATCCAATAATTATGTCTTTAAAATATTAATGAACAATTTAGGGTAGCTACGTGATGTGAAATATTACATTTTGAACAACAAAACTACACTTTGTCTTTTTAATCAAGTCTTCTTACCAGTCTGATTTTTTTTTTAACAAATCGAATATTATTTGCTCAACTAATAACACTTGTATGTCTTGTTTGTAAACAATGTATACGAATCATAAAAAATGTACTTTAAATGTACTTTGCAATGTCACGTGTATTGGTCGGGTCCAATGAAAACCTGGTTCATTTTTAAAAAGTCGTTCACGGTAGAAAGTCAATCTAAATAACATTATATCTTTTTTATCCATTAATCGTAAACAAAATCCCGTTTCGAATCATGACCGAGGTCAAATATAAACGGCGAATTATTTTTGAAACAGAATACCCTCTTTTTGACATATTTATCTAGCTTCCGAGCGTTATATGACGTGTTCCGATACTTAATTCTGATAGTTAGTGGATTGCTAGTGATACATATAAATTTATACCCCTGTAGAATATTGACCCGGGATCATTTTTCTACATGTAAAATTGAGACCGAAGCCATAGCATCTTTATTTTTTCCGTTGAAATTTGAACCGCACCGTAGAATGTTGATCTTGATAAACGGGTCAAAATTCTATGATATAAAAACAAATAGTAAAAAATCATACGTCAATATGTCTTTTGTTGTTTTTAAATTTAGTATCATTGTGAATTGATATTTATTTCACTACACTGGGTCAATGGTCTTTCAAAACATATTTATATACCGAAGATTCAAGTTTCATTAAAATGTTTTTTAATGCACACTATAGATGTGTATATAGTACTCTTACTGAAATCTTGTGTTTCTCAATCGTTATTGTAATGTTTTGTGGACTATTTTTTGTCTTTTTGGCCATTGTCTTGCCTACCCCTCGATGTTCGCTTCTGGATATTCCTGTGGCATCTTCAACATATTTTGTAAGAGTGATACATTTAAAATGGTTATGTATATCTTTACAGAGATTTATTTTTATGTAATATGCTACAGGTATGAAGTCTCGATATTAATAAAATTGTAATACCTGTCACTTTTCTTTCATTGATGGGCAACTGAACATGACATGTTTATTACAAAAGCACCACCAAATTTCTCCTAACTTATATGATGCAAAATATAGTTACTATCTTAACTCTCCTTCATGTCTAGGGATGGGGGAAAGGAAACCACGATGAGCCAATTGGATGAATATAATTCTACCTTTTCATTTACCAGCGTGTTGCCACCGTGGTAAGATGTATCGGCCCAACCCCACCCCCTGGTTCCCTTCTCAAATGCATGCCGTCGGAGATCCTTAACATTTCAAAGCATCTTTTCACACACAGCAAGACGCTTTTGCAAAACGTCACATGCATGGGACAAGATCCACTTACGCCTTTGAAGCACTTGTTAATGTGCATTGCGAAAGAGACACTTACGGTTTCGAAGCGAACTCTATGGGCATAAGCCGGAGTTAATGTGTCAGACCCTTTGCCAATGCATTTTCGTTTGATTTGATGTTGCAGTCGTGTTGTTTATTCTGTACTCTTGGTAATACTGTTGTGACTAAATTGTCCTATTTCACACTGCGAAATTTGCATCCTGCAATCATAGCGTAAACACAAAACGATCTTGACGCAAATGAAATTAATTGTTAATGAATTAAGTGAAAATTCTTATCGATTGAAAGAAGATCAGATCAACAACTTACTAAAAAGAAATGAAATTAGACAGTTTTTCCCAAAACCTGAAATTAACTGGTTGATGGAGAATTGCTACTAATTATACACGTTTATTTCATTCTCGATTATGTTGTTGATTACCATAGAAACGGCAATAAAAATAACAAAAAATTCAATAAGAATAAAAGATTAAAAAATAAGTGGCTATCGCAATATCAAATACGTTTATTTATTATAATTAATTAGCAGTTTTATACTTAATTGATTGATTGATTATTATTTAATGCCTTAGTTATCAGTATGTTCAAGAACAGGTTCATCATTTAGTTTTATTGGTGGAGCCAGGAAACCGAAAGAAGACCCGGAGAAAACCACCGGTCTGTCACAAGTCACGGACAACGTTTATCACATAATGTTGTACACCTCGCTCTGACCGAGATTCGAACTCACAACATCAGTGATATGTATACTTTATAGATCGTTGTTTGTCCTTTTGATTTTGTCCATTGTGTTGTCTGTTCATGGAACCGAGAGCTTCTTCGGCTTGAAGGGGCGTCCGTCGGTTGTGCGGGATGTATAAATTGACAACCAACCCGTCCTTCGGATGAGACGTAAATAAAACCGAGGTCCCGTGTTGAGAGATTGCCACCCTCTTCGCACGTTAAGAACCCAGTGTAACAGCTCATGATGAGTGGTCCATAGGAGACCTATTGCACTGGCAAAATTCTCCGTCCCTACCCATCACATTTCCTTGTTTCGAGTCCCGTGGCGTTTAAATTGTTCTCGTCCTGAATATAGCGAAAAAATTGCTCACTGGACGTGAAACATCAATCAATCAATCAATCTTCTTCAATATACGGATTCTGATTACCCCTTTGGTATCTTCAAACTCTACTTACAAACAATAAATCCTATAGGTGCAGTAAAAAGGTGGAACTGGTATGGGCTTATGGTGGAAATTTATATTCCCTGAGTTAAGATAATATAAGGTCGGAAAATTGTCTTACTGCGAACCACTAACGATCACTTCTTAAAAACTGTTGGTTTAAAATGAGCTTTTGCAATTTGTTTTTAACATGCAAGAAGACGTTTCTAAGTTGTGAAACTTGTGTTCTATCCAATTGTTTCTTATTGAATAATAAAATATGTTTAAAGTACAAGTGATAAACTAACCCGTTCCCTCCGAGTCGTGAAATGAATCAATATTGTGAAACGTCACATGTCATTGCTTGCCAATCTTTATCTTTATACAATTCATAAATTGAAATTTATTAGAACTAAAATTAATATCCCTCAAACATAGGTAGTGTTGGCCGAATTGGTCTATCCTGTTCAGGCTCTGTTTATTTAAGCTTGCTCCCAAATCTTTAAAATTATTGGTTTTCCAATCTTTTAACCGTGAGCATGAATACCTGGTGAAGGTTATTCCAGAAACCTGTTATGTGAACGAAATTAACCGCGGGTTAGTTTATCAGTTTCGTGTTCCAATCTCCACGAACGTTATGTTTAATTAAATTACACGTTAAGGTGATAACCGGATCTCACTGGGTCAAGTGAAGTGTATTTCATTGACAATTTATTTCTCTCACAACACTTATTACTGTCAACATACATTTTCGTAGGATACTATTTAAAACCTCGGTCAAATAAATTCCACTTTTATGAGACATTTTTATTGAACACAGCTACGAGTCTAATTAATTCGGTTGTTTCGAATCATTTCCATTCCGTCAAAATTTTGTTATTTTCGTCTGCCAGATCACGTGATTTCGATGGAACTGCTGGTCCTGAGCTTCCGGTGTCAATGTACACAACAAAAACTCCAATCGATATGTGCCGTTTTAATGTTCGATTCTCAAGTTAAAAATATCTTAACATATTCTGTAAGACAGATATCAATTAAATTATTTTATTTGTATCAAAGACTTCAACGCAGAGACAAATAATTCTTTAAAATTAAATTTGTTTTCTTTCTTTATTTGCGACTGTCAGCATCATGAAAGGAAAACGATCTGCCTTTATGTATATATTTCTTATATAAGACAGATAGTGGGGTACCGAACACCAGTATTTATTCAGCGGTTTCCTTGGCGTCTCCATATTACAATTACTTATAATCTACCGCATCTACGACTATGATATGCTGACGTTGCCTGCCTATTTGTTCAGAGGTCAAGACACGAAAAAGACGGAACTTGGTCGGAATTGACATGATTCGAAACAACCGAATTGAAGACGTACTATTATCACTGTAATTGTGTCAATTAGTTAAAGGGGCATATATTACCTTACGCAACAACGTTAAATTATATTAATCAGAATGCATTTCTACAACTTCTTCACATAAGAGAGTTCATACAACCTCGGAAATAGGTAATACATATACCATTAAACGTTTATTAGTGATTTAGTAGGTGTTGTGGAACGTCCGGAGTCGGTATTTTAACTTTTCCCATTACAATAAGAAGTCATAACACCATAAATCTTGTTGGTAAAATGGTGGCACTAGGGCGGGGATATCGTCGAAACCTTTGATTGCCACAGGAGAAAAGAAAGAGATATAATACGAATTTCTTGCCTTGCGAATGACTCCCAACGACCAAATACAACAACCGTTTGTTCATTAAGAACTGCTACTACATGTGTTTTATTTTTCACTTACAATGAGTATTACGTTCTTTAAACACGATATACTCATTTATGCCCTAAAGGCGATGCCACCGCACACCCAGTGGATAACCGTTATGGTTGAATTGAACCACACAACGGAGAAAATATGTCCTATTTTCGGACGACGAGAACGTAGTTTTTGTTTGTACTAAAAAATTACAATAATTAACAACATGGATCTCTGGATTTGTAAAAGACATTTCACATTAATAGTAAACAAATTGCACTTCATGTATATTTAACCTTTAACTTGATAAGCAATCATATTAGTTATTGTTTTAATAAACATAATGAGCGCTTGGGTGATTATCTGGATCATATATTTCCTAATGACTTTTGAGGATACCACAAACACTAAACAATCGCTTCATCCTTTGACCTTTATCTGGAATTTGACGATGAGAACCGAATGAGATCCAAATAGTATGAGAAACTAGATGATTTTTCCAATTGGAATACAGGAATGTGATACTTACACTGCAGAGGTACCCCGGCCAAAAACTACAACTTATGGTAAGAAATCTTTCAGATATGAAGGAGCACAGGTATGGAACTCACTTTCAAATGAGGCCAGAACAATGACCTCATTCGACCAGTTTAAAAATTATCTAAATAGCTGGTGTGGGGGTCAAAAATGCAACTGCAATGCATGCAAATTTCAGCCTGTGCTGCCTCATAGCTGATGCTTGCTTTAGCTTACGTTTTATATCTGTTTTTCTATCATTGTTTTGCTTATCATACATGCTTACAGTTTATATTTTATGTCTGCATTTTGCTTATGGCTTAACGTTTATAAACTTAATTAGGACTGGTCCCCGTCCCATGTTGATCGGTGCACAGAGAGGCGCTTGCCACATGATCATTGATTTGCCTGGTTCGGGTACCATGTCTTATTGTGTGCTTTATTTGCATGTACACGTATGTCTATTTTATAGTGAATTGTTTTGTATATATTATAGTCGGTTAAAGAGCTCATCAGAGCTCATGTTTTGCTTGTTAACTGTACATATATGCCCACTTTAAATAGAATTTACTTTACTTTACTTTTACAGTCTTCGTTAAATTAGAGAACCATCAATTAGGCTTTACATAAACTTCAGATCAATCGCAAATAAACATTAGTCATCATTATACTTTAATTACTTGTAGTATCAATTTATTTACACGAGAAATGAACTATAAGAAACAAAACAAAGGAGGAAACCTTTACAAATATTTTTATAAAACATTTTCCTTTGTTATTTTTCAAAAGGTAAAGGATAAAGAAGATCAAACAGTGTTTCTTAGACGTCAATACATTTCTGTACTATTATTCATTGTTTGTTATTTAAAGCCATCTTCAAGATTCAAGATTCTTTAAGATTCTTTATTTCTCATAAAACCATAGATTAAACAGTGGTACAGAGAATTTGCCAATTTAACATAAATAGATAATAAATACACATGACAAGACAAGATGGTCTACAAAATTAAATAATAAGAACACAAATGAAATAACATCATTTGGATGACAGAGATATGTGGCTAACCAGGAGGACTAGCATGATATTGTAGGACACGAATGAATTTGCACAGCTTCGTTAGTTTTGTTTTATTTTTAATTTGGAATAATTGACCAGATTTCAAAGTATTGATTTCGCGTGAAAAATATTGACTCAGGTATAATTTTCTTTCGTTTGCCAAAGTTTTACATTGAAGAATGTAGTGAAATTCGTCACCAATCTTTGCATCCGTGCATATATTACACAGCCTATTCCCATGATCAATACCATTCCATCTTCCTGTTTCGATAGGTAATCGATGATTACCAGTTCTAAATTTACAAAATGTTATTCTGTTTTATATGTTAAAATATCTAAATATGGTTCAAATTTAAAATTTTCTTTAAATAATTTATAACATAACCCTTTTGAAGAGTTTTCCATATTTGATCGCCATTCTTGTTGAAACTGGTCGAATAATTTTTGCTTTAGTGTATTATTTAACCATGTACAATTAAAATTTCCCTGGCTTTCCCAGATATTACTGACACCACAATTATCTAAGATGCTTTTTACATTATCAAACCAAGAGGACTGGTATTGACCATGATAATTTTTAATATACATATATTTATAAAGAATGAGTGATAGTTTGCTATCTTTACCATTTATTAACTTAGACCAATAATTTACCATACGCAGTTTTATATAAACAGACATAGGATGTGCCCCAAGCTCTCCATACATCATGAAATTAGGGGTTGTTTTTTTTAAATTTAACAAATGTTTGCAAAATTTTAAATGTACTCTTTCAATTATATCATTATTACCAAAACCCCATATTTCACACCCGTATAATAGAATAGGCTTTACCATTTTATCAAAAAGATCATACTGGCATTTTATTGAAAGATTATGAACTCTGCCCTTTTTTAATACTTCATACATAGCTTTGGTAGCTTTTCCAACAATCTTTTTCTTTGTGTTCAAATAGCTGCCAGTACTAGACAAATTTATTCCAAGATAAGTATAATCTTTTACAATTTCTAAATTAGAACCTATATATGAAAAATTAGAATGATGCAATCGTGCTCTAGTAAAAACAACAATTTTTGTTTTAGAAATATTAACTTTTAACTTCCATGTGTCACAATATTCACTAAAATTATTTAGCAATATTCTATATACATGTAGTGTTATTTAAAGACATTCAAATTAAATATGGAAATGTGGCTTCATACATTCACAAGAAACAACAATGAAAGTGGTTTATACATATATTACCATAGTTTTGAAAGTCCCAATATATGTTGTCTATAGTACCGCAGCAAGTCCGATAAGACACGCTTTCATAACTACTGATGATGACCGTCGAGACATTCAGAACATACGTCATTGTTTTATCTGTGACGTTATTATGTGTTTGACATCACACTGATACTGACAATATCACAGGAGTGAGCGATTGTTGTTTAAGTCCAATTCAGCATTTTTTTTTATCTATATCATGGCGTGAACAAGTTAATTTTCAATGAGATTATGATGCAGTCCTCTTTGTACTAGACCAATTAACACGCTGAGTTGAATATTTATAGTGCTAGCTTACTGAAACAACAGTCCGGGGATTCCGAGGAAAACAGTTTTTGTTCTTTCTCCTGAATGTTGCTTGTTAGTCGAGAAACAACAAATGCCAATTTTATAGTCTTTGGTTTGACCCGATCGGGGATCCATCCTACGATATAGCCCTTCAGAGGAACTAACAGTGGAACTAAACGAGATCTAATTAGTGACAGACATGACATTCTCCCCAGTCGTTGGATGGATAAATCCATTGACATCTATCAAACCAGGAAGAATATTATTTTCACAGAAGAACATTGAAATCGAAAATTTTATTTTATTTGATTAATTGTGTTTAAAGCCAGTTTCAGCAATATTTCAGCTACATCTTGGTGACCAGTTTTAGTGGTGGAAGAAGCCGGAGAGAACCACCGACCATGGGTAAGCAACTGATAAACTTTATCACTTGCGGCTGCGAGTTGAGTGCCTCCTTTTTAGCTCGACTTTTCGAAGAAAAAAAGTCGTGCTATTGTCGTCACTCCGGCGTCAGCGTCTGGGTCTGTTAAGTTTTTTGTCCATTTCTCACAAACTATCACAGGTATCCATTTGAAACTTGGAATACTTGTGCACCATCAAAAGAGGAACCAATTACAACAAGGCAGATGACTCTGTGGTTTGTATATCCAGAGTTATCTACCCTTTTTTCGACATAGTACGTAGACATTAGGGATATTTTTTTGTATAATTAAAATTTCTCAATAACTATCACAGCTATTAACTTGAAACTCAATACACTTGTAGAAAGTGTTGACCACAATCTGGAGTTCGAAATTCAGAATAATCTATCGTTTTTTTCTTGTAATATCATGGTATTTTTTATAGACAAAGGACATATTTTGAGAATTACACATTTTTTTCAAACTACAAAAGATAGAAACTTAATATTTGGTTATATGAGTGAAGATGCCAATGTGAAGTTGTGCATTCTACATTTTTTTTATCCCCAGGACTCAGCCCCATCCCGCTGGGGAATCTGTATAAAAAAATGTGACCGAGATCCCCACCCTAAACTATATATATTTATGATCAGGGTGACTAGACAAATAAAATGCATTATAGCTCAGGTCTCAGGGTCATACCCCACCCCTACCTGAAGTGAAC
>MJUT01009524.1:318172-333361 GCA_002080005.1 Gigantidas platifrons
CTGCTGATGTTGGTATATGTTCATCACTGCTGATGTTGGTATATGTTCATCACTGCTGATGTTGGTATATGTTCATCACTGCTGATGTTGGTATATGTTCATCACTGCTGATGTTGGTATATGTTCATCACTGCTGATGTCGGTATATGTTCATCACTGCTGATGTCGGTATATGTTCATCACTGCTGATGTCGGTATATGTTCTTCACTGCTGATGTCGGTATATGTTCATCACTGCTGATGTTGATATATGTTCATCACTGCTGGTGTTGGTATATGTTCATCACTGCTGATGTTGGTATATGTTCATCACTGCTGATGTTGGCATATGTTCATCACTGCTGATGTCGGTATATGTTCATCACTGCTGATGTTGGTATATGTTCATCACTGCTGATGTTGGTATATGTTCATCACTGCTGATGTTGGTATATGTTCATCACTGCTGATGTTGGTATATGTTCATCACTGCTGATGTTGGTATATGTTCATCACTGCTGATGTTGGTATATGTTCATCACTGCTGATGTTGGTATATGTTCATCACTGCTGATGTTGGTATATGTTCCACTATATACAGAATATAGGTATAAATCGCAAAATTAACAAACAAGTGACAGGGACCGTCGTCCTCGTATAGTAGATGGATGTACAATTAGCTGTTCAATCAGTGCCTATCACCACTGAGTTCGAATCCCGTTCATGTAACTCTGCATTATATCTCTATGTCTGATCGCAAAATGACGCCAGATTATATAATAAAAACTTAAATATCCAATTTAGTGCGCACGACGCGTTTCTGCAATGACATTTATCAGATACGCTCAAAGTCAGTTATTTGAAAAGCCAAATATATTTTATTTTATTTTGGAGTAATAAAACCAAAAGGGTCTAAACAGGATAGCCAAAATAGGCTAATCTCGCCTATGCTTAAGGAAGGAGAACCTTAGTTTTACAAAAAAATTATTAGTTACGAACTGTAATTCATGATATCAAATACAGAAGTTTATTCTATATATTGGCGTTTTCAGTTCCTAAATAGTGTTATTAATTAAAACTAACACCAATCATTCTCAGGTATAGGTACTCTTAGTCGATCATGTTAAACAAGTAATGCTTCCCAAGACTCGCTTTCATTTTTTTCTCAATGTGGTCGCACTTAATGAACGTTATTCCTCAAACACGTCATTGGCATGTACATATATATCTACGTTTTTAATGGGGTTCGTGTTGCTCGATCATTTTTGTGTAATGTTTTGTAGATCGTTGTTTGCTCTTTTGTCATTGTATTGCCTGTTCATCGATTTACGGCTTCTGATTACCCCTTTGATATCGTCTAACTTTTCTTATTAATCAGTAAAAAAGTAGATAATATACACGTAACCAAGCAGAACAGCGCAATTTCATACCCACATCTGGTAAACGATACCAAATCAGCAAATTTTCAATATTTCATGGCGAGAACAAGTTAATTTTTAATGAGATGATGATCAGGTTTGATTTGTACTAGACCAAAGTTGGATTTTATATAGTGCTAGCTCTCTGAAACAGCAGTCCGCGGATAGACCTTTCGCCTCACTCGGACACATTATCCTGATTTCGAGCCAACCAGTCTTTGGTCTTTCTCCTTAATGCTGCTTGGTTAGTGTAGCAGCAACACATATCAATTTTATAGTTTTTAGTATGACCCGATCGGGGTTCGAACACACGATCTACCGCACTCGAGGCGATCACGCTAAAAATTACACTACCGATGCGGTTCGCTAAGGAAGACAAGCTGATGGTAATATATCGTGTTAATATGGACATACCAAATTATGTGAAAAGGTTAATAAGTTTATTGTTGTCACAACCTTCCTTTCTTAATAATAATATCATTTACCCAGCTTAGAAACAGGAAAAAAAAACAAGACAAAATATACAAGGACTTACGCCAACTCAAAACGTCCACCTCTACTATTACAGAAATACATATGTGCAAAAATACAATCATGTTCAAGCAAATATTTGTAGTAAAGGATTAAAATATCCAACATAATACATTTGTACTTCTAATATAATAAAAAAGTAGATATCTAATTTAGGGTGCACGGCGCGTTTCTGGAATAGGCACGATCATAGTCAAAAAATTGTAAAGCCAAATAATTTAAAAGTACATATAAACCAAATTAAAGCATAATAGTCAGAAACGGCTACGATTACCCATCCCTTGATTGAACTTAGTATTAACAAAATACATTATTGATTTTTTTGTCGATATTTCGACGTTAAGTAGTTTTATGGTGTTGAGCACCACTTTCAACAATATGTCAGTTATATCGTAGAGATCAGTTTGTCAGGTTGATGGTCCCCTCACCACACCCAAGCTGAAAACAGGATATTGTATGATTGATATGGTCGGGAAATTATGCCTTGCTATGGGCTACCAACGACCATTCGTAGCAAAGTGTTGCTCATTGTTTGTAAGAGTACCTTGCCATTATCCCATCTTAAGGCAGAGTTGTGAAATCCGTTCCACACAAACAGTGGGTGTTGCTTTTGGTGGGTCTGTATCCCGCAACGCAGAAACGAAGTCGCATTTCTTTAACCGCATTTCCTTCTTGGTGGCAGTTGTTATTTTAGAGTCACCATCACGTGAATAACGTGATCGTCGTTCCCTATTTAGTTTTCAAAGAAATATATATTTATCTATACATATATACATGTATCTAATTGCGCATCGTCATATTTATATGGCATTGCTTTGCTTTGTTATCTGAATGGTCTATTTACTTTGTTGGGAAATGGATTCGATAGTACTATCCACTGATGAATATACAATTTGTCTATGGTTGTTATTCATAAAGTGTTACAAATGTATGTTATATACCGTGGGTATCACGATAGGATCTAGCTACTCTGCCATGGAGTACAACAAATCAGAAATGTCCGTTAGGTGAATGGAACTTTCGTTGGTGTCCCGTTACGCGGCAAACTTTTCCATTCTTTCTCATTATCATTGTGGCAATCAATCCATATGTCCATAGAGATTAACCTTTTATTTATTTCACTGTACTCTTTTTCTCGCCTATGATATAGACTGAAATACTGAAACACACCATTGACAATTGTTATAATGAAATTTAACCAAACATGTCGCTTTTCTTTTCTCCAGCTCAAAAACTGTTGGTATGCACTTTTGCAACAATAGAGGATTTCCACCCAGACCCGGTGTTAAAATTATAGAAGCCCCCTATCAAAATAGTTCCAGAAACAACATTTTTAGGTTTCCTTTTTGATAGTAAACATACCTTTTTACCTCATAATAAAGTGCTTAATAATAAGTTCCTTAATGCTCTTAATATTTCAATATGTGTGTCTAGTACCGACTGGGGAGCTGATAGCATTGTTTTATTAAATTTATATAGATAGTTGATTCGATCAAAATTGGATTATGGATCTATCGTTTACGGTTCAGACGGTCCATCGTGTTACAAGTTGCTTGATACAGTCCATCATCAAGGATTACGACTCTCACTTGGAGCGTTCAGAACGTCTCCAGTTGAGTTTGTATGTTGAAGCAAACGAGTCGTCCCTTGAAAACAGACGTATCAAACTTGGTATGCAGTATGCAACCAAATTGAAGGCTTAAATTGTCAAAATGTATGGTATAGGCATCCTATCTAGCCCTACCTGTACAGCGGTGAATGTGATGGATATTTTCAACTCCGCTCCTCGGCGTAAACGAAGCCATGGTCATCGTCATTATACATCCCCTATATGTCATGCTGTTTTACTTCATAACCTTCTACCATTTATGCAGAAACCGTTGGGTATGCATCACATTCGCTCGAAACTATTTTCACTACCACTTTCAAATATACATGCCTTGTATAACTCATGTTAGGTAAACAATGGTGCGAATTCAAATGAATACAAACTAACAGCAATCGTTTTGGATATTGACAGTCACAGATTTTTCAAACCTGTTGGTATTAAGATGAAATAGACAAATGTTCCTTTCTGAAACTCGTTTACCAGCAAATGTCTTGATTGATGCCATTAACTTGGGCAATATCCTTCTTCACAAATCCGGCAAATCTAAAATTCTACCATATTTTAAGGATCAGTCCATGCCTATAATTTCGTATACTTATACTATACCAATAGCATCAACAATTTTTAATCACAAACATGTGTTGCATGATCTCAATATATACGATTTCAAATCTAAGCCTCCTGATTGAACCTGAGCAGGTTCCCCATTCATCTACAATCCGGCTAGTCACGTTATAACTTGTGACCTTAAAATTATCAACAACACATCTCTACGAGATATGTTCGCCAAAGGGCCTAAATCCATAAACTGGAAACATAACTTTGAAATACTTATGGATTCCGTCGAGGATTATGCCAGACAATGGGCAAAACGTGAAAAGGAGAACTTAGATACTCTTTTCGAATGGATGAAGAGTGTGGTGTCGCTTATACAGATTAGAATTTATGAAAAAAACAAAAAAAACTCAGTTGGTCTATGAGCACTCGTTCTATATCAATCTTTGAAGATCCAAATGTTGCTAAACATCTGTCTCTCCTTCATGCCAAATATGTTATTGTCTCCGCCGACAAGGCTCCTACTAATATTGTTTTTGTGTGTAAATCACATTACATAGACTGCTTGAAAAAGGAATTGGGTATGGACCATTCACTTAGCAACCTTACACATTACCTTGACGACACTTACGAAAGAGGAAATAATGGGTTGGTTTTATGTTCCAATTTTTCAGCTATATCATGGAGAGAACAAGTTAATTTTCAATGAAATGATCAAGTCCGCTCTGTACTAGACCAACACGCTTTGTTGGATGTTTATAGTGCTAGCTCACTGACACAACAGTCCGCGGATACACATGTCACCCCACTCGGACACATTATTCTCATTCCGACCCAACTAGTCTTTGCTCTTTTTCCTTAATGCTACGTGCTTAGCGGAGAAGCAACAAATGACAATGTTATTATCTTTGGTTTGGCCCTATGGGGGCTCGCACCCTCGATCTACCACACTCGAGGCGAGCACGCTAACCATTAAACCACCGATGCAGTCAAATAATGATTGAGATAATAGGCTTCTTTTTTATAAAACTAATATTATATGTGTTACGAAATATATATTTTTTGTATTATGTTTAATATGATTCGTCCTTCTTTGTGACAACGCTGTGTACCTGATCATTTAGGTTTGATAATTGTACTCACATGTAGAAAACACTTGCACAATCGCATCATTTCACGAAGAGTGGTGCTTTAAGCTCATAAAATTAGTTAAATCCGCCTCTTTTTATATTGAAGTGCTTGTATCAAGCCAGGAGATTTTAGAGGTCGTGTATATGTGTTTTAGGGGTATCGAATTTGCATCTGCTTCAAAGATTGTTATTTGATTTTTGGAACTGTTCCGGACATTGTGGTATTTTTTATTTAAATTTTCTTTGTAAATTTTGAGATTAGTAAGGATGGTAAAGTAATTAACGTGTGGTCATATAAAGTCTGAATATCAAATAGCATTTGATGTCACACACAAATGGTATAGTATATCAATCATATCCGATGTCTCATATATACAGGTAATTTTTATTTATCTTTAAGGCACTATTTGTATTGTGTTTGTGTCTTTGAAGTTATTGTTTGTTTTAATACATATTGCATTGTAGTATTAGCTTGAAACGAGCCGATGAATAGAAAATAGGAAATTAATTACAATAAAATACAAAACTGAACTACTGAACTAGCGACGACACGAGGTATCCACTTGTTTATCAACAAATATAAAAATGTGATTTGCACTTTTAGTAGATAGTGCCATAGGTGGAAACAAAGGGGGGTTTGGGGGAAGGCCTTTTTTAAGATAAGTTGTAGTCTGGTGTTTGTTTGATGGAGAAAACCACCGACCTGTCGCATCTCACTGACTTTATCACATAATGTTGTACACCTCGCCCTGGTCGAGATTCGAACTCACAACATCAGCGGTGATAGGCACTGATTGCATAGGTAGTTGTAAACCCAACTACCATATAGACTGGTAAAAACGTCTTTAAACAGAATATTTCCAATATCGTACTCGTCATTTTTCTTTTCACCATGTTTTGTAATTTTATTTGAATTACGCCTGTGCATCTTTTGCTTTTTCTTAAAACGAATTGCTATGAAATCCGATTTTTTTTTCTAAACAAAACGGCACCCTTTTTGGAAATGTCTGGATCCGCCTCTTAGTGCCAACCCCCTTTGAAATTATCCAGTATTAACACTGCAACTATGGGGAAAAGATTTTCAAAGCTGGTTGTCAAAATTATAGAAACATAAAAATAGGAGAACCAATTATTGCTTTTGATTTTAAAGTGTACTATTAGTATTATTATACTTTACTATAGTAAAAAATGTAACAAAAAAGAATTGCTTTTTGTTGGTATTCAGCAATATTTAATTATTCGCGTGGCATATCCACGTGGCGAAAATAACTTTCTGGGTTTGGCACGTATTTGCACGTCGAAAGCGAAAACCCTACAACAATACATGACTGCTCACTTCCCTGGCTTGGAACAGGCATTTCAATAAAGAGTGGCGGAGTTACACCGACATTTTTCACCAAAATAAACTGCTGCCATTTTTTCTACAAAGATAGCATCGAATGTAATGCAACATCTTAGATTTTCTTTTATTATTATTAAAGGCGACTCCTAACTGGTTTCTATAATTAATGATTCAATTTCCCGTACAAAAAAGCCATAATGACAGCTAGAAGGCCACATGTGCAATTTTCAATCAAACAATAATTGACACAATTTTCAATAATTGTTAATATTAAAGAAATACATACGATTTCACATTATTAAAATTCTAAAAATGGATTTGAAGTGTAGAGTAATTATGAAGCAAGTATTTTTAAAATATCACTAATTTCAACAAACATGCAATTATGTCATGGAATATAGACCATGTGGACGTTATAATGGCAGTGTAAAATAATTTTCTAAAAGCAATTTATTTAAAGTACAAAACTCAAGATGAACCTTAGACTATCTATTATATATTCATGGTTTGTCACATTTTTAGTCACGCATCAAGATCCAATTGGATATTTTTCAGGCCTTAAGCTGTCTGTTTCGTGTTTTTGCTTAATGCAATTAAATTAATAATCATATCTCCCTCCATAGCTTTAATTGGTTGTAAAATGTAAAAAAAAGAGTAAGAGATAATTTTTACCATGGTATTAATCCCATGAGAATATCATCAAACTTCAATTCCGAATATGTGATTTTCTCCCTGTACTGCGGTTTTCTCCACTAATAAAACTGATCGCCACTATATAAAGGAAATATTGTTGAAAGGGACGTTAAACACCATACCCACAATCCTCTACAAGTATGTGGACATCATCTTGAACCCATAATGGGAACTCAATCAACAAAACAAAATTGTGATTTTCCAATAATATATCAAAACGGACCGACGTCACCATAATTTATCTGAAATTGTCGATAATCGCGTTTTACATTACTTAAAAAATTACAATTTCCACCTTTGATTTTAATGAGATAAATTAAATCATCTACTTATTGATGTCGTTAGCCATCAGTCTGTCCTAAATAATTCTTTTAATTCCACCATTAACACACCTTCTAGAGAGAAACTCAAATTTACAATTTACCACGTTCACCTTATGTACTTAAATTAAAACGGAGCCTGAAAATGATTTATCTTAAATGGACCTATGACTGTTTTATAATTCCACCCGTCAATCCCCGTTTACGAGTCGGCACCGAGTATGAATTATTACCAGATTTTTAACATTAGTTGCACAACGAGATCCTCTAGGCGCCAACAGGAGCCCCTTATCTCTTCGGAGCATCCAAGTTCATCCCGAGTTTTAGTGGTGTTTGTGGTGGTCAATAATTTTAATCTTGTGTGTAGTGTTTTGTCGAACATTGTTTTCCTTTTTCTTTTGGCCATTGTACTGCTTGCCCTGCACTTTACGACCACTCGTTACCCCTTTGGCATTTTCATTGCTTTCTTTTCCTACCTAACATCTTGTACGTCATTAGGAAAAGTCGCTGCAAACTTTAACACCAACTTTAGCAATATTTCACGATTGAGAAAACAGAATTAATGACTATCAATTCGATGGACAAAGAAACCACGTCCGCATGGCTTACTCTTATTTATAATATGACTCTATTGTAAATAAATTCCTATAATTAGAAGTCATGAAAATGTGTTGATGAGACAAAATTATATCTCCTATGATGTAAAAGCTATATTTGGCATGTTATCTATATTTAGATCAAATGGAAAAATGGGATTATAAATATACATTTTCAACAATATTGATGACAATATTGTATTTTTTTAAATTTTTATAGCGTTAACAGTTGCAAATATAAACCTAATCATAGACGGGTGGCATTATCGTCTTAATACTTTATAATTTATACATATAGAACATGACGTTAATAGCTGGACTTTAAATATATATATATATATATATATATATAAAGTATGTAATGAAATAGAATTCTCACATAGATAATAAACAGAGTGAGTGATTGTTGTTTAACATCAACTCTCCAATTGTTCAGTTATACCAATTTTATAGTCTTTGATTTGACCCGATTGTGGGCCACGATCTACCACACTCGATAACCATTACCACCGATGCAGAGTGAGCGAGTCATTGTTGTTCTGCAATTTTCTGTTTTATCATGGCGAGAACAAGTTAATTGTCAATGAGATGATGATGAGGTCCGCTTTGTACTAGATCAACACGCTTAGTTCGATATTCATAGTGCTAGCTCACTGAAACAACAGTCCGCTGGTAGACATGTCTTTTCCCTTTCTCCTTAATACGTGCTTAGCGGAATAGAATCAAATTCCAATTTTGCAATCTTTGGTTTGACCCGATTAGAGCTCGAATCCACGATCTACCACACTCGAGGCAAGCGCGCTAACCTTTACACCACCAATGCGGTTGACACAGAAAAAATACATGAGAACTATAGATATCATACATTTACACATACTAAGTATAAATAAACAACTTAGGCCATAAAAAGTTAATTTCGTGGTTCTCAGGCCCGCCCGCATGTGGAAATTCGTCGCCGCATTGCCGATTTTATTGCAAAAATAGTAAAAAAAAAATTTAAATGCGGTAGCGCTGTCCATACGGAAAAAAAAAACCCAACCGTTTTTTCTCTTATATCGCGTGGTCGGTGAAACGCTTTAAAACGCATCATGCTTAAATGAGATTTAAAGCATCGTTATGATAATGTATAAATAAAAAACGTGTTTCCGTTTGACATTTAGACAAAATGTCAATCGTTTCTGTGCAAATTCGGCACAAATGTTTGCCAGTTTTACCAGGGAACATAATAGGGGCTTCTCCGAAGCTTGTACCTTATTGGAATTGTTTACGGAGATAAAAAAAAATGATACGTTGGGACCAGCGGATTGGACGTTTCCATAAAAATTAACCACTTGTGTGTGATGTTTCTGCCACCATCGGAAGAATTAAAATTGAAATTTTCAATAAAGTAATGAAAAGATTTATACATTGCCATATTTTTCACAAAAAAAAAGAAGAAAAAATGCCTCCCTCATCACTTTTTACAGCAGTAAAAGGATAAAAAAAAAATGCCGCCCTCCCTCATCAATTTTGACAAAAAGGGCTCGAGAACCAAGTAATTAACTTTGTATGGCCTTAGTGCAGGTATCATCCATCCAGTAGTCAGTGTTTCGCCATTGGCATGGTTTGTTATATATATTTCTTATTGAAAGCTACATATCCTAAATAAAGTAATTATAATTAAAACTAAGGTTCTGTCCCTCAGCCATAGGTGACCTTAGCCGAATGTGGTCATTTGGCAATCCTCTTTAGGCCCTTTGGTTTATTTGCTCCCAAATCTTATACAATTATTTGGCTTTCCAACCTTTGATCTTACTGATGAAGGTTATTACAGAAAGGCGTTATGCGCACTAAAATGCATATCTGTGTTTTTATTACTTAAACTATAATGTTTAAGAAGAGTTTGAAAATACCAAAGTTGTAATAATCATCCGTAAATCGAAGACGAACTGACAACAGAATGATCAAAATAACAAGTACAAAAGGACAAACAACGATCTACAAAACATACACATAAAACTAAAGATCTAGTAACACGAATCCCACTAAAAACCGGGGGTGAACTACGTTTTAAATTGGAATAACAAGGTATATTTCCCAAAAAGATTTTTTTTAATGTGGAGGGAGACATTCATTTTTATGTCAAACATAACTTATAATTAGTTTTAACATTTGTAATTATTTCATTAAAGGAACATTGAAAAAATCCTGCAACATGAAAGAGACCAGCGAGATTGAAGATACAGAGAAAAGTAAAAGAAGATCTAGAGGTATAGCCTACAAGAATGTAAGACAATAGCATATATTTCTCTAGTACCATCAACAAGGAGTATGGTGACATAGTATATGGGACCCTACATGGCTACCAATATCAACAAGCTTGAAAGTATTCACTGACAGGGAGATTCATGACAGGACACTACAAATCAAAGGAAGAATGATGCATCTCAAACATGCTTAACAACCTAGAACTAAAAGACCTCAAGACTAGACGCACTAGCCACACAATTAATAGTTATGTACTATGGGCAGCAAATGAACATTCCTACCAAGTATGGCTCCAATTGGACCAGTGGTTTCAGAGAAGAATATCAAGTTTACAGATGACTATGGCATCAAACGCCAAGTGATGGCAATACACCACATGATCCTTTGCGTACAATGAGTTAATGTAAACATATTGCGGAAATAGCACCTCCTTTACTTTTATGTACTGTATTATAAGATTGTTTTACAGAATGAAAGCTACCAAGTATACATAGTGAATACTGCCAAGTGTACAGAGTGAATGCTGCAAAAAGTAGAGTGAATGCTTCCAAGTGTAGAATGAAAGCTGTCAAGTTTACAGAGTGAATGCTGTCAAGTGTACAGAGTGCAACAGAGAAATAGCAGAAGTAAAAAAATAAATGGCAGGATATAGTCTGTGGCTAAAAGGAGAGAGGCAGAGAGACTAAATACTGAGGGGTACAGGAGGTTGACCTGCTCCTGTTGATGAGACAAAGCCGTGGGAAAGAGTTGTAAGTATGTTTAGGTATATTAATCTTACACAAGACACATGATACAGACTCAGCAAATGTGTTCATATGTTTTACTCCAGTCTGACTATTTGTTTTCTATATACCCCTTGGCAATTTTGAAAAAAAAATATTCATGGACACAAAGACGAGAACTTTTGATTTACTTAATCTCTTAATCCATTTAAAACCTTCACTGTTTGACTACGGATATTCTGACTAACACCAACAAGGATGAAGAGGAAAAAGATTAGTCGTAATCCTTTTCTGTTGAAGATGTGTTATATAAATATTATTTTTAATTTGAGTCGTTTCATTGCAGCAGCAGAGGAACCTGATAACAGAACTTCAGCAGGAAATATTTCCACCAAGAAAGACAGAATTAGAGGTAAGGTTTTAGTTTGAGCCTTTGTCATCACTTAGGGTCCATCATTATCAATCGTTTCTAAACTCTGAAGGCATTCTCTTCTGAAACTACATGGCAAATTTGAAACAAATTCAAGTTGATTCATATTTAAGGTTGTAATCATTTTATTTATAATTACGGCTGCTGTTACTATAAATACATCATAACGGGTAAGAATATTTGTAGAGCAAATGATGCACCATTTTACCAACACACATTTTAATGGAAGGTATGACATATGTTACTGGCTTTGATGAAATGCAATTTAGTTTTTTGCTGAAAATATAGAAATTATCGCCATTTTTCCAAAACATATTTTGAAAATCTCCTCTTGGTCAATCCAATAATCCAAACTATACTGGGATAGTATTTGTGTTGACAACCCGCCCCTATCTGCACCTAAGATAGACGATGATACTAGTCCTTAATGAAATAGCAATTTGTTCAAATTGCAAAAACTGTTATATGTCAAATTATAATGACCTGAAATTTTAACTGTACATTTATTCAGTAAATGCTTTTATTATAGATGGATTTTTTTTTATTTTTCTTCCTTTAAATTAGGCAATGATGGAAGTACCGGTGTACATGGAAGAATGGGAGAAAACAGAAACTTGACGAATATCATTTCAGGAAACCAGAAATTTATAATACAATGATAAACAATCAAGAAGAGATAATAACATAACAAGGGACAACCACTGCGTTGGAATCTGTAGTTTCGTCACTTTCTGACAATAGCTTAAGTTTATCACCTGTAATAAGGTTCCGATTTGATATGATTTTACTAAATTGTGTTTTTGTTGTATTTCTCATTTTGAAAATTATTATTTTTAATTTTAATCTATATAGAGAAATAACATCTTTGCATGTTCAGAAATATTGACTTGCAATACTACAAATATAATTTATTAAACAATAACTCATCATTAATATAATTTTTTTTCCTGTATTTGTTTAGTTCTTAATTTGTTCATTTGATTCCCTATGACATAATGCAACATGTGGCTTACAACATCAATTATCAAGAGGTGAAATGCAAACAAACCAATAGGTATAACTTGTATTGCCAGAAAGCCAGAAGACGAATGCATAGCAAATATTACTGCAATCCTGTATCTCTTCCAGTGTAAAAAAAAATCAAAAAACTTACATATTAGTGAAGAAATAAATGTCCATGTGACTGGGTAATAAAAACTCTGGTCTTTGAAAATTTATTTGTGAAAATATTGATACTGATGTATATATATATATATGCATATGTTCTAAGACACAAATAAATTGACAACCAACCCGTACGTTAAAGAACCCAGTGTAACAGCTCATTATGAGCATTATGCTCATGATGAGTGGTCCATAGGAGACCTGTTGCACTGGCAAAATTCTCCGTCCCTATCCATCACCTTTCCTTATTTCGAGTCCCGTGGCGTTTAAATTATTCTCGTCCTGAATATAGCTGAAAAATTGCTCGCTGGACGTTAAACATCAATCAATCAATCAATCAAATTATATTATTCTAAATTTTGGAAAAACTGAAAAACAAGTCAATACTTGAGAACAATTAATAATTTAATTATTTTATCCTGTAATGAGTTGTATAAAGGGTATGTACAATGTATATATTATAAAAGTTATACATTATTGCTCTACTGACTGTAGAACAGTACCGTGGTACATTGGTCTTACGTAGAGTGGAGGCCATAATACAAATACTGGTTCCAATTATGTCTTCAAACACGTCAGTGTTAGACATGATTTTAGATAAGATTTATTTACATTCATTAGGCATTCGTTTTAGCTATATACAGAACTCAAAACGATTTTGGAGATTATTAATGTAGGAAACTTTACACACAACACAATGAAAAGTTCAAAGAAATAATATTTCTTTATTATCAAAATATCTGAGTTGAGAATCTACTACAGTCTGCATATGTATGGCATTGGAAACCCTTCCTGCATACAAAACTGGGTTCATCATCACTTGCATTAAGGTTATGGTTTCATCTATGTCACCAACAACATTGGGGAAATTCACAATACTGTAGAATCCATCTTTCATTTGTCTCAATTCCTCCTTGGTGGAAGGAAACACAATGTCATTCATGTTCATGCAAACATCACTAATAATTCTTGATGCGGATGCCATGAACATCACCAACCTCTGCAAGATAGTCCCCTTTTGCAAAAAATCTCAATGTTGTCAGAACCTACAAAAAGTACATATCTATAATAAAGAAGACAGAAAAAAAAACAAACACAGGGACTTGATACCATTATTTGGACCGGGAAGTGCTTGGGACAAGTTGAACATATCCGTGGTCATTTGTGACACATATTCCATAACAGTCAACCAAGTCTTGGTGGCGACCGTAAAACTTTCGAAGTGTTGACCAACTTAACAAATAGGAACCCTTGGTACAGTAGCTTCCTTGTTAGCAGCAACCCTCTTGGAAATCCAGATAGGAACCACAAGCTCAGGGATATCGTATCAACTGAGAGATATATACTCAATATGCAGCTGCTGTTGGAATGTTCACAATGGGAAAATTGAAATCACCTGTTTTGTCCTAAGGTTTCGTTCTTAATAGAAGCTCACTGTATAGGTCGAGGTGTTGGTCAAGGTATGAAGCAGATCTATCTGTATCTGTGGTGGGTATCCTTTATTTCAAGCTCAATGGGATAGATGTGATCAACAAAATCACCAAACCTAGAATCATTTATTTAACCTGGTGCATCACTAATACAACGTCACTGTGGACGTTATGGTATTTTGCTGATTTAACCTGTTTTCTTGTTTTAATCATATTACTTTTCTGACGAAACCTACCTCGTTAGAAAGATCGTTTTCTGCTCTTTAATTTGATATAACTTTAGTGTCGATCGTGAAATTTTAAACGAAAATGCAACCGTTTGAACACGACGTTATCTACGAATATATATCGTGGCTTCATAATTTGACCGTAAAAATATCTCCGGTACCAAACTTCAGCCTATGTTTGTCATTATCGCCCCGTATAAAGGCGCGACATCCAAAAGACGCTCTAAAAATGACATCGCTTGTTATATTAGCAACTAAAATCAATGGCGTGTTTCGATCGGTCGATCACGCTTTGAAGCACAAAACTCGAGGTATTATTTTATATTAATTCGGAACCGGGATTTTGCTAAAAATCAGATAGATTACTTGTTATTCTGTCACATTTCCTGCCCGTGGCATAATTTGTTTACGAGCTACAGACAGTGGACAAAAGTGTTCAGACGCTTTCAATATTCCCTATCATGTTTCATATAAAACAATTTTTCAAAAATATATCTTGAAGTTAATTCATGTCCGATTTTGATAATTTTTATATCAATGAATTCAGAATTTAATGTAGTTTTACCCTAATTTCAAAATAATTTTCTATGACTATGAGAAACATTTTGAGAATACACAAGCTAAACACACAACTGAATTAATTTCTTTCCAAACACAATGATAGTACTTTTATAGACAAATTATTTAAGTCTGTGTTTAAATCATGTCGATTTGATAAATATGGTTTAAAAAGTTATTTAAAAATTACCATACTACTATAAACTCCATATCTTTCTGCTTTTGTTGATCAAATGAT
>MJUT01009535.1:3728-15354 GCA_002080005.1 Gigantidas platifrons
GGGAAAAATGAGTATGTAACACCGGTTTTCGATTTCGCACTGTAACGGGTTAATGTGGAAATTTTTTGTATTACTTATATAGCATTGCCGTACGATTTGGTACGGAATTCTCAAATAGGTTATTCTCGGAATGCAGAGCGTACAGACATTATTTATTTTAAAAAAAATGCCAAATTTGAGTGTAGGCACGTGCCTACTCGGGCCTTACGTAGCTACGCCCCTGTTATATTAAATACAATCAAAATTATCATTATTTGTTTTAATATTATCATTATGTGTAGCTATTAATTTTTTCATGACATTCGAAAGTAGTTCCCGGAAGTTTTCATTGTTGAATGTCATTTACTGATGAAATTTCAATTTCTTAATAAATGTAATGGCAACACGGACTACTGGGTTGATGGTACACCCAGGAACTAACAGTATACTGGTAGAGGTATCAATAAAGTAGATATCAAATTTAAAAGAGGTTTTTTTTTATCTGAAAGGAATTGTACTCTATGAACATGTATACATGTCATTTAACAGTAACGTGACGGATGTAACTAGTAGAGCAGGAACTATCTACCCTTCCGGAGCACCTGAGCTCATCCCAGGTTTTTAGTGGAGTTAGTGTTCTGTAGATCATTGTTTGTCCTTTTGTTATTTTTTCATTTGGTTAATGTATTGTCTGTACCTTCCTCGATTTATGATTTCTAATTACCCTTTTGATATCTTCAAAATCTTCTTAAAAAAACAGATGAAGTTAACTTAGATCTAACAATAGTGGTAAAGATATGACAATTTTTTTAGTATTAACAAAATCATATAATAAATAAAGCAGAAGTTACATAGTATTAGGAAGATTTAAATGAAGACACCCTCTTTAAATTAGATGAAAATAGTAAATTATTTTTATACAAAAAGATTTAAAGATTCATAAACATTATGTCAATTGTTCTAATGTTGAAAAAAAATAACAACAAAACAAAACCTTCTTGATTGAAAATGGGAGATATTTGAAATACATAAACAAAAATTATATGTTCATAATGTAAGTTAATTGAAGATGAAAAACATTTCATGTAACATTGTGAATTAACTCAAATTTGTCAGAATTTTTATTTATTTCTCAATATGCTTAAGAAAACCTAGAATTTAATAATATTATTATTTGACAAAATATTATTCTTTCTAAACCCAAATAACACCAATACAAGTACAACATCTAAGGGTCTTTATAAAACAGTAATTAGAAATGAAAACAGGAAACTATTACATGTAGCTAGTTCTTACTTGTAATACATTATATACAATGTAATATTTTATTTCTTGTATACATCCCACATTTTTTTGTTTTTTATATACTTGTTTGAATATTAGATGTATAAATGTCATGACAATAAATATTTAAGTTTGAACATGAGTGATAACAATACATTTCAACAAAAACCAAATAAAAATTCACAGAACAATTTTAGTGGATAAACTCGTTTCTCAAAAACCGGGATTTTTCACCGATAAAGGTGAAGATGGTTCATATATGAATAAAATGTGTATTACAGATAGGGCATACCCCAATCGATATAATGTATCACTATCGTAAAACATTTTGAGAACGATATTTGTAGTCATACTCCAAAATCGTCCAATAAGAACATTGTTTTACAGGCAGTGTTCTGATTGGTTGATATCAGAATACATACACAACACTTGCTTCAACATTTTATTACCGTAATCATATGAAAAAAAAATTATCACGTTTTTGGCAATAAATTATGTTTACTCTAAACTAACAAAAAATACCACACTGTCGGAACAATTCCAAAATCAAACATCAAACTTGCCTTGCTTGGTACAGCGACTTCAGTAAAAAAGTGACAGGGTTAACCTAGTTTTACGGTCCCAAACCTCCCCTTAGTGAAATGATGTAGGTATGTACGTACTCTCCAGGCCACGTGTGAGTAAAATGACAACCGCCACATATCACTGGACGAATGATATAATCTTAAATAATAAAGAATTGAAACGTTTCTAAAAATGTTGTTGTGGGTCAAATCTCTTACACGTATCGCCATAATTGTTATCCATTGACATTTACCGCAGAAGAATTATTGGATTTCATGGTTCACTAAAAGCACAAAATAAAAAATTTCTATATAATTATTTTTTGACAAAGATGAAAACTCAAATTTAGGAACGCATGATTCAAGACGGATTTCTCAAACCATGAAAATTGGAATCCATGAATACATGTAATTTTACAGTACATTGTTTAAATTGTTCATTAAATTTGATAAAACTCAATGGTATTGTTCCAATGTTCTGTAAGTCCCAAATAATTCAATTGCATTCTTCTTTAAGTCCCATACAACTAAACATGACTGGTCAAGTGTTCTTTAAATAACATATAACTCAATTATATTGTTTACATGTTCTTTAAATACCATATAACTCAATTATATTATGCACATATTCCTTAAGTCCCATAAAACTAAATTGTATTGTTCACATGTTCCTTAAGTCAGATGAAACTCAATTATATAGTTCAAATGTTCTTCAATTATATTGTTCACATGTTCATTAAGTCCCACATAACTCAATTATATTGTTCACATGTTCATTAAGATATAACTAAATTGTATTGTGCACATGTTCATTAAGTCCCATAAAACTAAATTATATTGTTCACATGTTCCTTAAGTCCCATATAACTAAATTGTATTGCGGCATGTTCATTAAGTCACATATTACTCAATTGTATTGTTCAAGTGTTCTTTAAGTCCTGTAGAACTCTTTTCTCTCGTTCAGTAATTTCTTTACTTGCTCTTCATATTTTGCCTGCTCCCTGTCTAGATACTGGCGCTGCAGATAAAAACATTGAACATTTACTTTAAAGAATAAAGTATGTACAAAATGTAACATTAGAAAAATCAGAACAAACATTACATTAGGTTTATTTTTTATCTAAATATGTCAGGGCCATCATCACCATGGTCGTTTGGTAGTTTTATCTACATAATTGCCTATCTCCATAGCTACTAATGATGAGGTGTACTCGATACGACATTGTGTGTTAAAGATAGTCATTGAATTATGGCAAGTCGTTGGTTTTCTCATGATACACCGGTTTTCGCCAACAATAAACCTGACCATTGATAAAAATTGCACTAAATATCATAATCCCTAACAATAAAGTTTTCCCATTTTTTTTTTATTGTTATTGATAATATATGTTATGTTAGCTTTTGCTTGTTTTCATTTGACTTTGTTGTAATTACTTTTCTACCATGATTGGACCTCCGGTGAAAAATCCAGAGGAATCATATGCACAGCTTAAGACAGTGCTTTAATGAGTACTCCCGTGTCTGGAGAATGTCAGGCTACTTTCATGTAAAAGACAACTATCAGCAACCCCTAGCGAACAAACATTTGCCACGAGCGGATGTTGATGTCCAATTGCGAGACAAACGTTTTGTTATGTAATTGTTAGAATTTTACTGCCTTTCACAAGATATATACTGTACACTGACACCATCAATGGCGATTGACGACGGCATACATGTATACCGTTTCACACCACGCTCTTTTCATGGTTGTACATGTCTATTTGCTATCATTGATGTCCTGATGCTAGTTAAATATGCACTATGATATGTGTTGTGGTTTTTCCAGTAAATATTTATTTGATATCTTTCTTCAGTTGGCACTGTATGACAAACTTTGTATTTTATGTTTATTTTAAGCATTGCAGTCTCATGACGACTTCTACGTAAGACAACAAGGTTATATCATGTGACACGGAGACTACCACATGTACAACATGCAATGCCTATCCCTTTTGAAGCGCCTGATTCAAACAGAAGGCTGTGAAGGTTGACATGTTGCTCACAATTGAAAAACACACCTACGACCACATCATTTCACAAAGAGAGGAGGTTGGGGCCCATAAGACTAGCATATCTCCGCCATGTTGTTCCTTAAGTACCTGTACCAAGCCGGAGAAGTTAGCGGTCATGTATTTGTGTGTTAGCAGTATTGATTTTACCTCTTTACACCTTTTTCTATTAGATTTTGAAACTCTTCCAACAGTGTGTTTTCCCACATTATTCGCAATGTCCTTCTTAATTTTACCTTTATTTCGAAACAAAATATAAATGGTTAATTTATGGCAAATGCAATCTAATTATATTGGAACTTTTGTCGAATTCGTAGATCAATTGGAATAGCAAAACATAAACTGACCAGTTCCTTTCCGACTTCCTTACACCCGATTATTTCCATCCAATAACACTATATGACAAAATTAAGCTTATCAGTGTCTTCCCCACTCCCCCCACCCCACCCCAATAAAAAAAAATTAAAATTACCCGTTCCTTCCCGACTCCTTTTCCTGTCTTCTCCTTTTCTATCTCCTCTATATGTTTCCTGATATCGTTCAGCTTTTCCACGAAGGATTCACTCGTTCTATTGGATTCTGTTGGTTTCCTATTAGTGGGTGGATTCTTGCTCAATGATTGTGGATGATCACAAACTGGGTTAGGGATTTCTGATCTGACATCGTATGCCTTTATTCCCGCCCAGCTAAAGCCTAAGACGAAATATACTCTTTTCTGCCATAGTGATCGTACTCCAATTGGAAAAGATGTAGGAATAAGGAATGGAATGACTCCTCCCGAGTGAGTCTCCACATTACATATTTCTGTTCCGTTATTAATTAATGTTCCCCGTAAGCGAAGCAACTTCTTCACAAAATCGGGAGATTCCCAAACTTTATCTCCCCGAGCAAACCTCTTTCCACCTGGATCAAGTAGTTCCTCATAGTGAACAATAGCTTCCATATCTTCTCCCCGTCCTAGGAAAAAGTGTGTTGTCTCCCGTTTTCGTACTGGCCTACTTTCCTTCTGTCTTGGGTGGTTCGTATGGAAAGCAGCTTTCCACTTCTTACATACTTCATTTAGTTGCTCTTGTGTACATAGAAACTGTGTTGCATGCATGCGAGATGCTGTCGGCCAATTCATCAGAACAAAGTACATAAAGGCTTCCAGATATGTGTGATGTTCATTAGATGCAACAACTTTCTCGTAGCATTTCTTTGATAATTGTACCATTTCAAGGTATGCAATTTCTGTTTGTTGAATCTTAAGGATTTTCATGGCGATTACAACATTAAACAGTGCTATAATGTCAAATGGGTGCCAGTCATCCGTTTTAACATTATCTAAAAGCATGTTAGACATAATCATGAGGTTATTCGCGTCATCTATATGTATGTAATTGGATAGCGTTCTACCTCCCAACCGTTTTATACGACGTCTTCTAAATTCCGCCTTGTCATTTTCGGAGAGATTTGCTGGAATGTTGTTACTTTCTTCTCCAAAATAATTATCCAAATTTTCTATTAACGTTGCTATCTCATTTCGGCGTGGTACACCTTGACCAAATGTAGAATAATATATGCCATCCTTAAGTTGGGTTGTTTTATCTTCAAGCGCCTTTAATGTTATTTCTGATCTGTTTTCCAATTCCTTTAGAAAGGACACCGATTCTGGTTTTAATTTCGGCATTTCTTGCGGGAAAAAGTTCTTGTCAGTCAAAAATAGATGCAACTGCGTCTTATCTCTGCCTAGGGGACAAAAGCGAAGAGCATCAAGCAGCATAATTATCATTCGAAGCTCTCCAAAGTATCCAGCGTCGTTCACTTTATTGAAATGTTCGATTTCACAGACATCCTGTTCTTTTTTAAACTTCTGCAGAGCGTGTTTGGTTATTTCTATGGCGTCTTCAATATCTATATTAGAAGCCCCCTTTCCTTCTTGTAAAGCACACATATATTTTTGATATAACTGATTTTTATACACCTGACCAAATGTATCCCATAAAAAAGAGTTTTGAGGCTTCATATTAGTTGCTTTTTCTGCGTATGTAGCTGCCAGTTTCCAGTTCTTGCAATGAATGTACAATCTTGCTATTTGTTGACAAATCATTGGATCGTCAACCATTTCGAAACCTTTGATTAGAACTTTTGCTGCCATTTCTTCATTTTCGTCTTCGAGTATCTTCATTATCAAAGGTGAAAACTTCACTTTGCCAGTATCCTCTTTTTCCTCCCTTTTCTTCATGATAGTTCGTACAACCCTCTTCACGTCATCGCTTGGCAAATTTGTTGACATGAAAATAGGACATGCAAGGAATTCCATAGCTATCTTACTTGTTGTCTCTGGTTCTTGATTAAAACAGGAAAATATCTCTTTAGAAAACAATGGATTAACAATGGAAAGACGTTCTAACTGGCTACCAAACCCAGCTCTTGTGCTTCTATTTAACAAAATCTGTAAAGGCTGACTAATCTTCTGTTCCCATGACTTGTTCATGCGCCTTCCTCTACAAGTTGCTAACCCAAAATATATTGTATATCCTCGACCGCCAGCTGTCATCAGTGGATCAAATGCACTTATCGGTATAGATTGAAAATCCAAATCAAATGTATTCAGCATAGACAGATACTTCAGAATCTTTTGTTCATTCTCATTTGTGACACCTTTTACTAAATCAACGGCTGTTCGATGTATATAATCTAAATTAAAATTTTCTTTTAGGATATTGAAAGATATCAGGAAACGAGGATCAGTTCCTGTCTGACCTTGATATTGTTTTTCTAGATCCTTATATCTGTTTCTAAACCAATCAAGTTCTTTTGCTGAAAGCTCATGTTTAAGCGCTACACTTTTGTGATCAACAGATTGAATGTGTGTACGTCTTGTACAAAGCAGTAGCACACAAAAGACTTTCATGTCACTACTTCGTCTTGCCATTATGCTTGCTCTGTGTTGTAAAAGGGCAAATAACTCGTCAAACTTTTCTTCATCGCTATTTTCAATCAGTACCAATGGCGGCTTGGGGTCATCGGTTTCATCATAGTTTCTAAATGTTGTCAATTGTTCAACAGTTTGGTCAGTAATTTGTTTTACTATGCAACATCTATATGTAGACTTCATATCCCAGAGAATATGCTTTGCTGTGGTAGTAGCCCCTGCTCCAGGTTGATGATAAATGTTGACCAACCCAATTTTATTATCTTCATCTGTATGTTTCCCTTCTAAAGCTTCCTCAATCTTTTTATTTAGTTGAACATGTACATCTCTTTTCAAAACATGGTCTGGAAAAACAAAATTCCACCATGAAACATTTTCGCCCCTATAAAACTTTTCCTCTTCTTCCCTTCCAATTTGCACACGTTTGGAATTGTCGCGCATTAACTCGGGGTCGTCACATTCACTTCGGCTTAGAATTTCGAGGTCAACAAGTTCGTTCTTTATTTTTTCCTTTAGATGGCAGTATGCACCTGTAGATGTAGGTATTTCACATCGGAGGTTTCTCTTGGAATCAGTCAGCTCTTTCATAGTTAGATTAATATGGGGCCATGGCATGCCAATTACAGTTCTAGATTTAATCATTTCTTTGTCAATAACTTGTCGTTTGAGGAGATCGGCATTCCAATGATTAGCAATATCTTCATTTTCTGCAAATACAACCCACTGATCTTTGAAATTCAGTATGACTTCTTCTGCAGCTTCTAATAAAATATCGTAGTCTTTCGATATCAAGAAAATCAACACCAGGGCTCGTCCTTTTGGTATTTCGGTGTTATAAAATCTAATAGCTTCCTTAAAACCTTTGCTTCTATTCTGCTTCCAATCCATAATGCTCATTGGAACTTTATCCATTGCCTCGTAGCCATTGCAAAAGATCCATGGTTTTAGGACGGACAATTTAATATCCTCTAGAAGATTGCTGTGGGAATCTTGTTTAAATATATTTTCCTCACTGTTTTGATCAAAGTTGTCCGTTGTCAGAACTTTCAGGACCTGTTCTTTATCAGTATCAAAAAATTAAAGAGGCCTTTGGTTTCTGCTGAATTATCAAAATCAAATACAGCATTAGGGTTAAGGTCAATTAAAAATTCAAAGCTATTCATGTCAACCTCATTTCCCACATTGCTATCAATCGGGCTCAGAAACAACAATGGATAAAGTGCTGATGGTAGTTTCTCATCACCAGAACACAGCAAATCTAACATCTTTTGTCGTAGATTTGGTCTAATGGCTGTTGCTTTGGGTTGGTTTTCTTGATATTTGCGAGTATCATTTGTTCGATTCTTGTATTTTGACATAAATGCCACACTCCGCTCATCAGATACACATTGAGGTAATATCCCAGTCTCTGTAAATAGATATAACACGGGTTTCTTGTCCTCCTTTGATTTGACGAAGAAAGCCTCTTCTGCAACATATTCGGATTGCGGGACAACATCAACCTCTAACACCCTCAATGGCAATTTCTCTTTTGATGAAACATCAATGAACTTCGGAGGTCGCATGCATTTCAAAATAAGAGGAAGTTGTTCTCTATAGCATCTTTCTTCCATTTTCTTGTATATACTTTGCAAACAATGGTTCATGTCAAATCTAAATCCTTGTATTTCACCTTCAATCTGAAAATCAGTAAACTTTGGATCAACGCCTATGTGTATTGTTCCATTTGACCTTTCATTTAAGCATGCTGCAACAAATTCAACAATTTCGTTTGAAATCTGGTCGTAGTCTGTTTCTCCTTTCTGTTCACCTAAGCATGAAAAAACATGAACGGGGTCCAAAAGATTACTTGGGCGATTATTGAATGTAATCAAAATTGCATTTCTTCGGTAATTGTCTGTTTGCGAAACGTCTTTATCAAATTTTCGAAATGTCTCTCGAAATTTTTCAGTACTCTCTCCTTTTTCTGTTAAAACGTCCTTGTCAGAATCCGGTTGGCTGGGTGAAGTATCTGTATTATTGCTTTTTACCACTATCATGGTTCCTATTTCTTCTTCCTCCTTACATAATACATCTCGAAGATATAACATTAAAACCCTTTTTCCTTTAGAGATACATGGGAATATTGTCTCCATATATTCAATCTTTAACTTTTTGAAAACACTTCCTGTAATTTCTTCTTCCAAGATGGTTCTCAATACTTTCTTAGGAATATTCTCCTCTTTAAGTCGAGGTTCTAAAATTTGTACAAGTTCATGTTCAGACAAATCGATCATACTTTTCTGCTGATTTTGCTGTTTACTAACATTTTCGTCAAGTTTGATATTTTGCTGGTTAACATTGAAAGTTGATTCTGTTTTTTCATCGTCTACAAAATAAAGACAATTTGCATTCTGTCACATAAATAAAGCTGAAAGAAGATGCCACAAAACACTCAATCTTAACAAGAAATAAACTTACTCTTTTTGGTATAAACATATTTATTCATGATAAACTGTTATGTTATAATACACACAAATTTTGTTTAACATGACAGGATTCGGAAACAAGCTAAGCTTATACTAATCCGTCTCCTATGAATTATTATTGACTAATATAGCAAACGAGTTATAGAACATGCTATATAACAAATCTAAAAAACAATAATAGCAGTGGAATAACAAAACAGAAAGATATAAAATTAGTAATACAGATGAAATGCAACCTAGAATTGTGATGTAAATCTTTTGCTTTTAAGAATAAAATTCTGTTCCTTGATAAAAATGTCTATATTTGGATCGACACTTGAGGTGTCTGACCCCTTTAGTAGAAGCTTAACATCAATAGTAACTGGATAATTGAGTTCATTACGTAAATCAGTATATTTTTTGCACGAAATCAAAAAAATGGGATGTAGACTCGACTTTACCACATGCACAATTAGGGGAATCCACCAGATTTCGAATGAACAGGTTACTCTTTTTCTCCGACTCATTAACACGAAAGCTTAGCTAGAACCAATAGCAATGGCTTTAAATCATACTCAATAACACACGTACACTTACTCGAGATATATATAATTACTACAGATATGTATAATTACTGGAGATATTTATAATTACTAGAGATATGTATAATTACTAGAGATATGCATAATTACTAAAGATATGTATAATTACTAGAGATATGTAAAATTACTAGATATATGTTTCTCCCATTATTATGGCATTTTAACCCCGCTGAACCAGTGGTGGAAAAATCTGTAATCCTCTAGAGGACTAAAATGTCTCGTGCCTTTCCCCGCATTAATTTCAAATGTATTAATTTCAAATTTTGAAATAAAGTTTGTGTTAAGGGTGTAGGCCTGGGTAACACTGAAATTTTCCCATCTATTAATTTTTTTTTAATTTGCACCATGGAATAGCTATGTCTAAATACATTTTCTGGCAAAGTTTCAAGAAATTTCACCGTAGCACATCCTACATATAGCAATTTTGGGGGTATTCCCGACGCCAGTTGGTAATACTAGTTTCGGAAGCTTTTAATATATATATATTTATTTCTGGTTGAAAGGGAATATTTTTGCTTTATTACACTTGAGAGTATTACTTTCCAATAAATATGAAATATCTAGCACATATGAATATCATGTTTGGAGATAATCACGTGCAAACAGTGGAAATCGGGGAAAAGGGGATATGCCCTGAGGTACCACCCTGGTATTAAAAATTTGATTTGAAAAAATCCTGCCGATTAATTTCCACCAAAAAAGGCTACAGTGAAGAATAGACATAATTGCACCAAATTTTACAAACTTTTACCGTCGGATTTTTAAAATATTTAAAATTATGTTTTTCATGGATGGCACCCAGAAAAAAATGAAATTGTCAAGGAAAGTTATTACACACTCATCCTTTGCTGTTTCTTTATTTGTGAGATAAAACAAATTAGTTACTAATAACAAAGAGCGTTTGAATTCTTATATTTGACATAGTGGATGTCCAAATTAACAAATTACTGCATGCCTTTTTTAATTATTTTTTTCATGACTGTTGGGTAGTAGGGAATCGTTTGTGGTGACTTTACTTGATGAATTCATTACAAATAAAGCAATGGTACAATATTTTCATAATATGTAAGATTCTGGTTTATAAATTTAATATTTTTTATTTGACAAACACTTGAAATTAAAGGGAAAAACGTTTGTCACACAAAATGTGTTGTTACACTCCTGTTATTTTTTACAATATATTTCGCTGTGAATTTTTTCTGGAAAGAGCTATTTCAATGATATTTTGTGGATACAAGAATATGATAATAATACTCTGTTATTGGCAGCAATAAGATATAAAAAGACAAGGAGCACAATTATGGAAAGTTAAAAGGGAAAGGGGTAATTTTTTAATTAAAACTGTCTATATCCAATGTAAACAATCTGTGTTGCCAAGAAGCTTGGAATTGAGGGTGGATTTTCAAAGCACAGATGACCATATATTTGAGAAGACACTGAAAATAGAGTTATCTCCCATACCCTAGGCCTACACCCTTAAATAATGGGAGAAACAAATTCGTCTTCAGTTTCCAATGCGAGTTACGATATTTCTCCACTCTCGAGAGTTACATTTAAAAGTTAACCACTCGCATGAAGGCTTGTGGTTAAAAATTATAATTTAACTCTCTTGAATGGATAAATATCGTAACCCACGGGCAATTGAAGGAGAATCTATATATAATTACTAGAGATATGTATAATTACTGTAGATATGTATCATTACTGCAGATATGTATAATTACTGCAGATATGTATAATTAGTGTAGATATGTATAATTACTGTAGATATGTATAATTACTG
>MJUT01009535.1:15399-72748 GCA_002080005.1 Gigantidas platifrons
GTATAATTAGTGTAGATATGTATAATTACTAGGGATATGTATAATTACTGGAGATATGTATAATTACTAGAGATATGTATAATTACTGGAGATATCTATAATTACTGGAGATATGTATAATTACTGCAGATATGTATAATTAGTGTAGATATGTATAATTACTAGAGATATGTATAATTAGTGTAGATATGTATAATTACTGTAGATATGTATAATTACTGCAGATATGTATAATTACTAGAGATATGTATAATTACTGGAGATATGTATAATTACTGGAGATATGTATAATTACTGTAGATATGTATAATTACTAGAGATATATATAATTACTGGAGATATGCATAATTACTGGAGATATGTATAATAACTGGAGATATGTATAAATACTAGAGATATGTATTATTACTGGAGATATGTATTATTACTGGAAATATGTATTTAATTACTGTAGATATGTATAATTACTGGAGATATGTATACTTACTGTAGATATGTATAATTGACTGCAGATATGTATGATTACTGCGGATATGAATAATTACTGGAGATATGTATAATTACTGTAGATATGTATAGTTACTGTAGATATGTATAATTACTGGAAATATGTATAATTACTGTAGATATGTATAACTACTCTAGATATGTATCATTTCTGGAGATATGTATAATTACTGTAGATATTTATAATTACTGGAGATATGAATAATTACTGTATATATGTATAATTACTGTAGATATGTATAATTACTGTAGATATGTATAATTACTGGAGATATGTATAATTACTGTAGATATGTATAATTACTGGAGATATGTATAATTACTGGAGATATGTATAATTACTGGAGATATGTATAATTACTGTAGATATGTATAATTACTGTAGATATGTATAAATACTAGAGATATGTATAATTACTGGAGATATGTATTATTACTGGAAATATGTATAATTACTGCAGATATGCATAATTAGTGTAGATATGTATAATTACTGGAGAAATGTATAATAACTGGAGATATGTATAATTACTAGAGATATGTATAATTACTGGAGATATGTATAATAACTGGAGATATTTATAATTACTGGAGATATGTATAATAACTGGAGATATTTATCAATTATGGACTTTTACGAGGTCCATATATAGCATATTGACAAAGTAAAAAGTCCTTAATTTTTATATTACATATGTAATGTATTACCGAAAACAAAGTCTGAGGTCAATATAATCCTAACAGGTCCATATATAGCATATTGACAAAGTAAAAAGTCCTTAATTTTTATATTACATATGTAATGTATTACTCATGTCATTGAAAATAAAATATTAACACATCATTATTTTATTGTCTAAAAACACAATAAAACTAGAAAATTGCTTACTATAGGTGGAGCATAAACGCGGTCCGCAACGGAAAATATCCGGATCTAAATTTAGTAACATAGCGTCAATATACTTAAAAATAGAAACATGGCGTCAATATTTTTTTTAAAATAGAAACCAGACGTCTGGTTTCTTCACAGTGGAAAAAATAGATTAAATATTCTGTATATCACGTAACTGATTTAGCCAAAGAAATCGTACGAAAACCACACCTTATGTAATATTTATGATTACTGGAGATATGTATCATTACTAGAGATATGTATAATTACTAGAAATATGTATAATTACTGGAGATATGTATAATTACTGTAGATATGTATCATTACTGGAGATATATATAATTACTGTAGAAATGCATAATTACTAGAGATATGCATAATTACTGGAGATATGTATAATTACGGTAGATATGTATAATTACTGGAAATATGTATAATTACTAGATATGTATAATTACTGTAGATATGCATAATTACTAGAGATATGTATAATTACTGGAGATATGTATTATTACTGGAAATATGTATTTAATTACTGTAGATATGTATAATTACTGGAGATATGTATAATTACTGTAGATATGTATCAATACTAGAGATATGTATAATTACTAGAGATATGTATAATTACTGGAGATATGTATTATTACTGGAAATATGTATTTAATTACTGTAGATATGTATAATTACTGGAGATATGTATTATTACTGTAGATATGTATAATTACTGGAGATATGTATAATTACTAGAGATATGTATAATTACTGGAGATATGTATAATTACTGTAGATATCTATCATTACTGGAGATATGTATAATTACTGTAGAAATGCATAATTACTAGAGATATCCATAATTACTAGATATGTATAATTACTGTAGATATGTATAATTACGGTAGATATGTATAATTACTGGAAATATGTATAATTACTAGATATGTATAATTACTGTAGATATGTATAATTACTGTAGATATGTATAATTACTAGAGATATGTATAATTACTGGAGATATGAATTATTACTGGAAATATGTATTTAATTACTGCAGATATGTATAATTACTGGAGATATGTATAATTACTGTAGATATGTATAAATACTAGAGATATATATAATTACTGGAGATATTTATAATTACTGTAGATATGTATAATTACTGTAGATATGTATAATTACTAGATATGTATAATTACTGGAGATATGTATTATTACTGGAAATATGTATTTAATTACTGCAGATATGAATAATTACTGTAGATATGTATAATTATTAGAGATATGTATAATTACTAGAGATATGTATAATTACTGGAGATATGTATTATTACTGGAAATATGTATGTAATTACTGTAGATATGTATAATTACTGGAGATATGTATAATTACTGTAGATATGTATAATTACTGGAGATATGTATAATTACTGGAGATATGTATTATTACTGGAAATATGTATTTAATTACTGTAGATATGTATAATTCCTGTAGATATGTATAATTACTGGAGATATGTATAATTACTGTAGATATGTATAATTACTGTAGATATGTATAATTACTGGAGATATGTATAATTACTGGAGATATGTATAATTACTAGAGATATGTATGATTACTGTAGATATGTATAATTACTGTAGATATGTATAATTATTAGAGATATGTATAATTACTGGAGATATGTATAATTACTGTAGATATGCATCATTATTGGAGATATGTATAATTACTGTAAATATTTATAATTACTGGAGATATGAATAACTACTGGAGATATGAATAATTACTGTATATATGTATAATGACTGGAGATATGTATAATTACTGGAGATATGTATAATTACTAGAGATATGCATAATTATTGGAGATATGTATAATTACTGGAGATATGTATAATTACTGTAGATATGCATCATTATTGGAGATATGTATAATTACTGTAAATATTTATAATTACTGGAGATATGAATAACTACTGGAGATATGAATAATTACTCTAGATATGCATAATGACTGGAGATATTTATAATTACTGGAGATATGTATAATTACTAGAGATATGCATAATTTCTAAAGATATGTATATTTACAACGCATTTGTATAATGACTGGAGTCAGAGATATAATATTTATATATTTGATGCTATTAAGGGTGTAGACCTGGGTTACCCTAAAATTTTCCCACCATTCAATTTTTTTTAAATTTGCATCACGGAATAGCTATGTCTAAATGCATTATCTGCCAAAGTTTCAATAAATTTCACCGTGCCGTTTTCTCCATAGCACATCCTAAATATAGCAATTTTGGGAGTATTCTTGGCGCCAGACGGTAATACTAGTTTCGGAAGATTCCAATAGATATGTACATTTATTTCTGATTGAATGGGAATATTTTGGCTTTAATACAATTGAGAGTGTTGTTGTTGAATAAATATGAAATATCTAGCATATCTGAATATTCTGTTTGGAGATAATCACGTACAAAACAGTGGAAACGGCAAAAGAAGGGGGATGCCCTGAGGACAACCTTGGTATTAAAAAAAATGATGTCATTTAATTTCCACCAAAAAATGAAGAATAGACATATAGACATCATTGCACCAAATTTTACAAACTTTTACGGTCAGATTTTTGAAATATTTAAATTTATGATTTTCATGGATGGCACCCAGAACAAAATGAAAATTGTCGAGGAAAGTTATCACACACTCATCCTTTGCTAGTTTCTTTGTTTGTGAGATAAAAAAATAACTAGTTACCAATAACAAAAAGCTTTTGAATTCTTATAATTGATACAGGGGATGTCCAAATTACCAAATGACTGCATTTGTCTTTATTATTTTAATGTCAGCTAGGGAGGGAAAGTGGTGGGTTGAGGGTGACTCAACTTGATTAATTCGTTAAAAAAAAACCCCAAAAATACAGACAGCCACGCAGCTGTATTGTTAAATTCCTTTAAATTCTGTTCTTCAGTTGTATTCGTTTGATTCCGGTTTATTATTTAGTTGTCTTAGGAGAAGGGGGCGGCGGTATAAGAGAGGATAAGATATTACAATTGTTTTTCCCAAACATAGCTTTCTATTTTTTTACTACCAGAAAATGAATTTGCTCTATAATATAGTTTCATAATATCTAAGATTCTGGTGTATATATTTAATTTTTTTTGTGGACAAAATCGTGAAATGCAATAGAAAAAGGTTGTCACCCAAATTGTGTTACAATTCTGGCATTTTTGACAACATATTTCAATGAACATTTTTTCTAGAAAGAGATATTTCAATGATATCTTGTGGGCACCGGCATATAATAATAACACACTGCCTGACACTGGTATAAGCAGCAATAAGATATAAAAATAAAAGGAACACAGCTATGGAAAGGTAAAAAGAAAAGGAGTCATTTTTTTTAACTGGCCATATCAAATGTAAACAATCTTTGTCACCAAGAAGCTTGGAATTGAGGTGGAATTTTCAAACGCACAGATGATCATATATTTGAGAAGACACTGAAAATAGAGTTATCTCCCATACCCTAGGCCTACACCCTTAAATAACATAACTATGACATACCCTCATTGTTTGTCTCTACACAGTCTATGTTTTCATTTTCTAACGTACGAATTCTACGTAGGTTCTTGAAAGCCCATCTGAAGATATGATAAGGATGAAAAACATGTACAGTCAAACGTGCCAAAGCAGTTATCTCTATAAAGCAGTAGTATCATGTATTAAAAGGTTACCATTTGCTTGTCCTGTTATGGAAAATGTCATATGAATTGAACATCTTTTAAGAGGTCAACTTACTTAAAAGACCGCTTTTTCTTGTCCAAAAGTTAGCTCGTAATACAGTTTTGACTGTATATTAACTTATTTCGACAGAAGAAATTAATGGTAAATTTAAATGGAAGGGTTTGTGTAACGCTTCACTAAGTATGATGTCTTACATACTCACAGATGATTGGTCAATTGAGTGTCGTTTAACATCCGGTGAATATTATTTCAGTTTTGTTATACTTTCGATAAATATTGAGATTCCTCAGTGAGTAATCACAACGACATACCCTAATCCAGTGAAATTCAAATCGGTATTTCATCCACCATCGATCTCCAGAGTGATAGGTAAAAAAACTCCCCAATCTGACAAATGATAGATAACATAGGAAAGTAATAGCCACCTTTGTTTTTTTTTTAAACAATTGATACATTTTAGAAAGGATACTTTTTCGTTTTCTTTCTTTTATACGGAGCACATCTAGGAAACACTTTAGCAACAAGTATTCTAAGATGATCAATATGAACATTGAAAACTTCACCAGCCATTAGGAACCCAAGCCGCACTTCTTCTTCCATGTTGTCTAAGATCACATACTGCTCCACGTCTTCATCAAAACAATATATTCTTTTTAAAATTTCAATAATCTGTTTTTCGTATTCATCCTTCTCTGAGAATACATCAGAAAAAAAGAAATATTTTGTAAAATTAAACATATATGACTGCATCATTTCATTAAAAGGGGAGGTTTGGGCCCATAAAACTAGTTTAACCCCGCCACGCTTTCTTTTATGTTCATGTAGTGACCGGTCATGTATTTGTGTGTTAGAGGTCAGAGGTCATGTATTTGTGTGTTAGAGGTCAGAGGTCATGTATTTGTGTGTTAGAGGTATCGATTTTGACTCTTTCTACAATTTATATTGGAGTTTGGAACTGTTCGGCACTGTTATTGTTTTGTTTTTCGGTGTTAGTACAGTGGTTTTCCGGACAGAACTCGGCTGCTGCTGTAAGCAAAAGCGAATCAAACAAGGCTACATTGTTCCTAAAGTTAGGTCATGTTACAAAAATTCTAAGGACATCATAACAAATTGTATGACCGTTACGAAATATAAATTTCTCAAATGGCTATTGATGTTTTACATTGTATGTATATTTTTCAGAACCCTATCACCGACATGACTTTTACGGGACTTAACTATATGAGTAAAACGGCGGATATTTTATAAGAAACAGGAACAGCAAACTTATCTTTCACGAGTACATTATGTTCCCCTAGTTTTTTTTCTTTTTTTTTTTGGCTGTTTGGTGCGTATTACTCATCGTTTTTATTTTCTGTGTTGTGCTTTTTGTTTTAATTGTCCTCTTTCTGCGTCTGGTACTCAATGTCGCTGATGTCTCTTGATTATCCATTCTTGATTGTCCACTCGGTTTTCCCTAAAGGTTAATTATGCGTACCTTGTTGTAAATGATTTTCGTCAATTTCGGTTCCTTCAAGTTTTTTTGTGATAAACACCATATTGTTTTCAGTAAGTGCCTGAAGGAAAGGGGTAAATCCATGCGGATGAGTTTCTAGTATTCTAAGTAATCTGTTCACTTTGTCACTAGACGTCACTTCCTTTCCTATTCTTTCTGCGTCGTCCACTGTGATGATTGTGTGCTGTATAAGATGTGGAATGACGTCATTAACAAGGACATTGTCTCTAAGGAATTTATCATTCCTTCTGATTCTCTGTTTCTCTCTCGGATCCATATTTAAAGCAATCTTCCCTGTAATGTAGCATTTAATAATATACATTGTACATATAGATTCTCCTTCAGTTGCCCATGGGTTTCGATATTTCTCCACTCAAGAAAGTTAAATTTAAAATTTTAACCACAAGCTGTCGAGAGTGGAGAAATATCGTAACCCACATGGACAACTGAAGGAGAATTTGTTTCTCCAATTATTTAACACGAACTTTATCTCAAAATTTGAAATTAATGCGTTTGAAATTAATGCGGGGAAAGGCACGAGACATTATAATCCTCTAGATGATTACAGATTTTTCCACCACTGGTACAGGGGGGTTAAAACGTCGTAATAATGGGAGAAATTTATATTATGTACATATAGTATTACAGTCAGATGTTAACAGAAATGTCAATCGTTACTTCCAGCTGTCGGATAAAATATTGAAATGAACGATCCCCAGCACACCCCAATCTAATTAACATTGGATATATATTTTTTTTCTTTGTCGATACACTAACACCAAGGACATCACCTATTGGATTATATCATGGTTCTCATATTTTCAACCTAACAATAGGTGATTGGCGTATTAAATAGTTAGGTATGAAAACTGAGTACATGACATGAGCTGATGTCTGATTGGTAAATATATTTAACTTTCTTGAATGAAAGGTTACATGTCATGTCCCCAAACGGGATTTTGCTAAATGTTAATTTCAAAATATTATTGTTGTTTAACGCCAACTCAGCAATTTTTCAGCTACCAGTATATCACGGCGATAACAAGTTAATTGTCAGTGAGATGATGATCAGGTCAGCTTTGTACTAGACCAACACGCTTAGTTATATTTGTATGGTGCTAGCTCACTGAAACAACAGTCCGCGGATAGACATGTCGCTTCATTCGGACACATTATCCTGATTCCAAGCCAATCAGTCTTTGCGCTTGATCGTTAATGCTTCGTACTTAGCAGAGAAGCATCACATATCAATTTCATAGTCTTTAGTTTGACCTATTCGGTACTCGAAAACACGATCTATCGCACTTGATGCGAGCACGCTAACCATTACGTCACCGATGCGTTAATAAAAAAAAAACAACAAATAATACAAGTATTTGATTTTAATTAGATTGATAATAATAATAATAATAATAATAATAATAATAATGTCTTTTATTTCAACAGGATGAATATCACATTTAGTTATACAAACTAGTTTAGCTATGTGGTCCTGCATTATATACAGTATTTACACAATAAATTATAAAACTATAAAATCAATATAAAAACAGTGTTATACAATAGATGAGTATATTTCAATTGAAATATTCATTTAAATATTTGGTCTTAACAATTTCTAAAGGTGTACTTTCTCTCATTTCATTGTCAAGGTCAAATTGTACATAATGGGTATGACACATTTTAATAAAAAAAAAATGGCTATTATGTGTTCAAAAAATAATTATCACTCACATGCAAGTTGAACTTATCTAATTTCAGGATTCCTATATTAGGAAACTTATCTAATTTCAGGATTCCTATATTAGGAAATGACTTTCAATGATTGTCATCTCGGATTTCTCTTATTTATCTTGAAAACGGTAAGACCCATGAAAAATAGACGATATATATTTCTTTACTGTTGTAGATTTACGATAGGAAACACAAAAACATTGTAAACAAACTCTGCTATTTCTATATAATGTTATATAATTATTGTATATCGTTTTCGTGCCTTTTGATTGGACAAGAGCACTGTAACCTGTTTGTTTTTGATTCGTTCATAACTCGATGAACTTTTCAATATACAAGTCGTAACTAAGGGGTCCAGCTCCTAGGATCCACCATCTTGAAAACGTGAAATTCTACATGTCATATTTACAACCATACATAAAAATATTTAAAATGCCTACCTTGCAAACTTATATTAGTTAAATCTTATCAACATTGGAGCGTACACGAAGACAAATGACACCTGATTTTTAAGTTTTAAACTGGAAGATTGCATATGACCTAATGTTATTAATGTGCAAAAGTCGTCAACAACATTTCGCGGAATTTTAATTTGTGCGATTTTTAGACCAGGGATATACAGGAATACATTTTTTATGTTCAGTATTACATTGAAGAATTATAAGTATTAAACGCTTCTCTTCAGGAGTTCATGCATGTGTAAACGGTATACCGATGCACTCAGGAACTGAATTTGATACTGTTCAGGAATGTTTCCATACGAGTGTGGGGTTTTATTTTAACACAAGTCATCACGAAAAGTTTGAAGATACCAAAGAGGTAATAAGAAACCGTAAATCGAAGGAAAACTAAAGATCGAGTAACACGAACCCCACTAAAAACAGACAAAACAATGGCAAAAAAACGAAAAAGGGACAAACAATCATCTAAAAAACTTTACACAGAAAACTAAAGATTGCACAACGCCAATCCATTAACCGCCATTGGTGAAGTCATGTGCTCCGGAAGCATAAGCAGTTCTTTAGTCTATAATTATTTTATATGATCAATGATAAAAAGAGGATCAGACACAAAATTTACCAACTTATGACGTTCTCTCCTATATACATAATTATTATTACATTATGTAGAGAATGCACAAGATAACAAGTAAAATATAATTTTACTACATAACAGACAAAGCTGAAAATAATCAAAGAACGAGATAAACGTGTGGTGGGATGCTGGATGGTGTTTGGTTTATGATCAGAAGACAATAGTAATCTTAATAGATTAATTAGTGCCGTAATATTTTCGTTTGTTAGAATCTTTTTTATATAGTAGAGTAGAAAACGTTTCAAATTTTAGATTGAAATATTTTTGCTTTTCACAAGTTATTTTTTTATGGTTCATTTCGTAATACATATTAAATTTTGATTTAGAGATAAGATTATCGTGTGTAAAATTAAGTAACACATTTTATTTACAACTTGTCAGAATTAAAGTAATATGAAATGCCAAAATCATTATTTTTAGTTTTCTAAAAATGTCTGATATATGTAAAGATTAAATATATAACTTTTTGAAAGCTACGATGTATAATTAAGGAGAAAACGTCATTTTATTCTGTCTTTGATAATTCTTGCTACCCGGACAATAATGCAAATCATATGCTATTGACTTCAGATTTGAACTCATTCGGTAGATATTGTGCTCATGCTACGTTATAGTGTTGATGAAGAAAATGTCGGAGGCAAAGAAATTAAAGCCAGGTCCGAAGCGTAAATTGAGCGATTCTGCCAGAAAAAGAAACAAAAAACCAGCGAATGCTAAGTTAAACAAAAACAGAATATATATTGGAGATGAATATGATCGTTGGATGGAAATAAAGACCGCTCTTCGTCTGAAAACGAACTCTGAAGTGGCCAAGATTCTTCTTGACAGGTAACATCATTTTGGTTTCGATTTACATTCCATTATTTTCCATTCAATCCACGATTTAAAATAATTTTCCCTTAGCGAAACGTTAAACAAGGATCTCTATACATGGAAAATAAATATATATCACCAAGAAATGCAAGAAATTTAACTTCTTTCAAAACCAGAATGATACATGTGCTCACCTCAGCATCCATCGTTGTTTACGTTGGTGATGAAATTTCATGATCAGCAATCATCGGAACGGTGCATCCGAAAGTTAATTAGCAGCCATTGTCTTGAAAAAAACACGTACGAGATGGAATGATTTTCTGTTCTTAATTACAGATGATGGCGATTTTCGTCCTCAAAATGCACGAATGGTTTAGTTTTTAGGGAATGTAAACATATCAAGAATATTTTTGAAGATGTTTATTTCACCAAAAACTCGTTTCATATTACTTTAATGGATTTCCTATTTTTATTTTACCATTCAGGTTACAAGTTCAAATTGTAGCCTGCAATGACTTTTATTGCCTCTGTTCTAAATTTAAATTGGGGTAAATGATAGCCGTGATATTTTATAGAGGACTGTGAAAGTGAGAGTCTGGTCAGTGTTGTTTTGTAATCGTCTATCGAGCAGTAAGGTTTTGTAATCGTTAATCGAAAAGTAAGTCAGAGTGTGGTCATCTTAATCGAAAAGCATGAAAAGGAAACAACCTTTTGAAATTGTGAAAATTAACTCTAAATATTGTTAATATTAAATTTGCATATCGAATTACCGGTATAATCGTTTCCCAGCAAACACACGACGTAACGCCGACGTCGGAAATTTGTCGTCTGAACGTAATATCAGGAAAAAACGTTGTCATAACGTTGTGTTCACGTAATTTCACAACGTTATATCACGACGTATATACAACGTTACAAAATTACGTCTACACAACGTAAAAATATTACCACCATACAACGTAACATTTTATCACGTTGTAGCGACGTACTATAAACGTCCTTATTTTTTTCGCTTTTGGTCATGCGTCTAAGACAATGTTTACATAAACTGAGACTGTGGATAGGGGTAAATGGCATCTTTATGTAATAGAAAAAATATCTTGAAATTACAAGGCTAATTTGTTAAGAAACCGAAGCTTTGAATAATTTACACTATAAAATATCTTAAGTAACAAAAACTGTTGTAAATAACTTATTTTTTTAATTCTCATGCAAAGTTTGAAATTACCGCCATATAATCTCTATTCGTACACTTCGGATTTTATCGGCAAACTCTAAGTAAAATTCAGCGCATGCGTATTGATACCAACGCGCAGCATCCCGCATCTTTCAAAAAATTGTTCGGATAGAATCTACAACAGATCAAATTCCGCTTTTAATTCTCGACTAAGACAAAGAAAATAAAAAAAAAAGAAGATACTATCGTTATTCATCATTAGTACAGTTATCAGAAGATTACACTTAAGGTAGGTAAACGTTTCTTTTTTTTACGCAAAATCAACATCAACTGGTCAATAGAAAAAGGGGACACGTACAGCAGTTCAAGTGGTTCGGTTTTTACACTGAATGACTGATATGACTGTAAAAAAAGAAGTTCGACTATTAATTAATAGAAATGGCACTGTTAAACGCAAGACCGAGTTTTCACTCATTTATTACTTGAACTTTTTTTTAGATTTATTTGTCTTAGAAAAGGGGGCATGCATATGATAGTTGTGCACTGTCATACACTTGCTTTTTAATGGAGAATGCCACCAACATTCTTACACTACAGGGGCATATATGTACATTGTATCTGTCTGTCAATCTTATTTCATTTGAATGAGGGTTTCTATTGACTGTTTTCATCACATATACACATGTGAGAATGCATTAATGTCATGGGTCATGATCTTAATAAAGCGGTATTCATGTTTTCATCCATTTGCATGTTTTATCAGTTGCCAAATATTATCCTTCCTTAGGCAAAATCCTGATGTATACAGATGTAACAAGTAGTCAAAGTACATGTACTTGAATAAGGTTTGGGAATCATTTAATGACTAGGATCTTAACTGTTTAACACAATGTATGTCACATTTATTTAAATGGAAAAGACGGATCTAGGATGATCATTGCTTTGTACACAATAAACCCATTCAACAGTCTTTGCGAAATTGTTTTGGAACTTATCTATGATAATTAATCCAATCTGACATACATGTATACATGTGTTTCTTTCATCTTTAGACTTACTAATTAGTCTTTATTAATTGGTAAACATTAAAACTGAAGGCTTATCTCTTCTCAGCATGCATAACACATGACACACATGTATTTGCATCAGAGAAAAATCCTTATCTGTCACTGGTTTTCTGAAGGTATCATATGTAAATAAAGTTTAGAATGGGAATTGCAGCCATTATACAAATCTACATGTATGTAAATTAAAATATGTACCTTAACATTTTTAATAAGAAAAAAAGCAATGTATTGAAGTGATATTTATTTTTGTTACATTCACCTGATCTTTTCCTTTCCCTTTTACACTTTTGGTACAATTTACCATGCCAGCAAAGAATGTTAGGCCTTCATCTTAAAATGTATAATGTGCCCCAAAGTAGAAAACTTCACTTTATTTTAATTTATGTCTTATATTTTTTTAAATTATTTGTGTTTAATCTTGATTTTTTTGTTATAATTATTCAAGCAAAAAAGTTGATGATTGTAAAGTAGCATTTAAATACACTAAATGTACATGTACAAATGTAGTTGTGTTTGAGTTTGTTCAAAACACTTTTTACAGTCCTGGAAATTAGGGTTTGGAATTTTCTTTTCTGTAGATTGGCTACAACAAAAATCATCAAAATTTACAGGACTGAAGGGTATGGACTGTCCCATGCTAATTTCCATGAGTGTTTTTAGGAAATTTTTTAATTGTCAAAAATAGCCTAAAGCTTTTTATGGTGTAAAAAATGAATTGCTTACAATTGTCTACAGTAATTAATGTTTAAGTAAATACAATGTATTACATGCATTGATAATTTTCTGTAAACACTTACATATTTTTGCAAATTTCCTTACAAAGTGTGTAATAACGTGCATGCTATTGGCTAGTTTCAGTATGGACAGCTTGTTTTATAAAATTTTATGAATTTATATTTATTAGGTTACATTGCTGAGCACGTTAGAAGGGACGAAACTGGGTGACACTGTCAGAAAGATGCTGAGAGTGCTTGGCACCAACAACCATTGGTCAGGTTATAGCTTGAAAGGAAAAAGGACAAAAAAAGCATTTAACAGTCTGTCCATTTGTGGCTTAATTAAAAGTAAGTTTTTACATAATAAGTGTAGTATACCTTATAATTGCAATAATCAAGGCATTATGGAAATATGATCCGGACAGCAGTTTTTAAGGAGAGAATTCTTTAGTAGAAAAATTATTTGTGATTTATTCATTTAACTTGTGTATGAGTAAACTTGTCATTAAAACACCAGAAAGGTATTAAACTGTTTAGAATTTTAATATCTAGCCTGAAAAATATAAGTAACATTGTTATGAATGGCTATGTGATTACTTATTGAGTAAAAATATATTTTAATCTTTGTCAGAAGCTTGTATGAAAATACATGAAACTGTAAAGGTTGATGAGGTTGAGGAGCAGATTGCTGAGACATTAAAGCATGCTCCAGCTCAAAAGGATGGTCCAAATTACAAGCCCGTAATATATTTTATAACAAGTCTTCTCCCTTTACCTTGTCTATACCACTGTATTCAGTTTAACCATTAGTATTTGTTTAATCTTGTTCCTGCTGAATTAATTTTGCCACTCAATATTTGAGACTTTTACAGAAAATGATGCTTAAATCGTGAATTATGTTACATTTAAAAAGGTCTGCAATGAAATGTTAAGAAAACGCATAAAGACAATTACAATGTTGATATTTCAGTAAATTAATGTAGCAGTTAATTGTGGAAGTGATACTTTAAATTGAAAAAAAGGTATTTTAAAGATTTAATTTATTATGTTTTAGAGACCTCAAGAAAGACCCCAAGAACCTGGCCCACAGGCAGAAGATAATTAGGACCTTTAATCTTATTGTGCCAACTTCTACTGAACAATGATCTTGTGGTGTAAATAGAATATGATTGTACCAGATTCATACTGTGCTCTGATTGTAGGGTATTAATTCCCTTTACTTGTACATTTGTTATATATAAGAGAGGACTTCTAAATATTATACATGATTGTATGTTATTCAGGATCTTCACAGGGGATATGGGCTCATATTCCCTGTCAGTGTTCTATATTCCCTGAGCCGCAGGAACTTTAAGTTCCCCTCCTTTGATAACATTCAAGAGTATCTAATTACATATGCATGTAAATATGATTTAATCCAGCACTTGAATATCAAAGTGTGTATACATTGCATGATGTTGTTGGTAAACGTTTTTTATAATTATCATACACATAGGTATGTATTACCTATATTATTTTAAGTAGAAAAGGGTTAAAGTAGAGAAAAATATCCCTATAATTTCCCTATAAATTATTGAATTTTCTTTATTATACCCTATTTTTCAAGAAATTTGGCCCTATAAAAAGCCCTACATGTATTTTTTGGACCTAAACCCACTTGAAGGCCTGCCTTGTATGAAAACAAAACATTATTTTTCTTTAATTTCACGATTTATTATTCGAAATACATGTTGGCTTCCTATATAGATAAGCTCAGATATTTATTTTAATTCTATTTTGAGAAACTTGAAGCAACACATATTTAGACCCGCTTCATATACCCAGTCTACCATGGGAATATGGTCATATATCACCTGTCAAGCTGACCATTCAAATTGTAGGATCAGACTGCATATTTCACTTCAGTCAATTATTGACTTGTATTAATTAATTATATTCTCATTGTTTACTGTTACAAACATGAATTGTTTAATGACTTTATAAATAAAGTTGTATTTAATTTATCATTCTTTTAGTTCATGTTTAAGTTGTGCCATACATTGTTAAGACTCTTTTAGGCTTTTGTTGTCTAAATTTTAATTCTGAAAAGCACACTGATTGATTTGATTTGATTTTTGGTTTTTAATGCCACTTTCAACAATATTTCAGTTATATCATGGCGACCAGTTTTAGTGGTAGAGGAAGCCGGAGAGAACCACCGAACACGAGCAAGCAACTGGTAAACTTTATGACTTGCGAGTCGAGTGCACCCTTTTTTGTAATTTACAAAGCCGGGTGCAAACCCACGCCGTATTGTTGATAGGCTTGTATGAGTTGTTAGATCCAACGACCTAACTCATTGAGCCACCCGGGCCCACACACTCATTGAAATAATATTTCACAGATCAAGGTATGCAGTACTAAATAATGCAGTGATATGCTTTACATTATGTAAACTAGGATGACAATGTTTCTAGAAATGCTTAGGCATATACAATTGACATTGGCTAGATTAGTATGAGGGAAAACATGTGGTATTAAGTGGTACATTGCTTCCCTAACTGAAGGATTAAGCATCTGACAATGAGTTCCTCGCCAATAAAACAGGAGTTTAGTCGCAATATGACCATACCACAACATTATGACAAAGTCGTAATATTACGTTGTGACAACGTTGTGTGGATGGTCGTATTTACGTGCTGAGGAGTCTACAAAAGTACGTTGTGACGACGTAACAATATTACGTTGTGACTACGTAAAGTATAACGTTGTGATAACGTTTTCCCGACGTCGGATTGTTTGCTGGGTTGTTATGCATCGTTAAAATAGAACATTCCCACTGCAGCTTATCGTTTGACTCCGCAACAGTTTATATATCTAAACCATTAGATATCTCTCAAGACATTTTGGTGAATCGAAAAACTGAATACAAAATATTGTGTTCAAGTCTAAACACAGGTGAGGGGATGGAGTGGGCTCTTTCTTTTTCTTTTTTGGCGATCATTTAATAGTTCCTTTCTGTAGACTCTCTTTAACCAATTCGTCATTTATTCCTTCCACGGTTAAAGAATGGAACAAACTTGACATTGCAATCAGAAAATTAGATTCATTATCCAAATTCAAAAACGCTATTCGTCTTAACAGCCAATCAAATAAGATCTCAGTTCCCAAACTTTATTACTATGGCCCTAGAAAGTTAAACGTGACCCTAACACAACTTAGATGTACAGCTTCTTTCCTCAACCATGATCTATACAAGGTTCATATTTTATCTAGCCCAGCGTGTAGCTGTGGTGCCCCCCAAGAAGATGCGAAACACTTCTTTTTTTTTTGTACCAAATATTCTGAAATAAGAAATGATCTGTTTCTGAGCATAAGCGATTTGTCTCAATCGATCAATATTTCCCTACTCACATCAGGAAGTGAAACCTTAAGTTATGCAGATAATTGCTTTATTTTTGATTCAGTTTTTGATTCATAAAAAGGTCTAAACGATTTCTAATCGTTTAATATACTAACCAATCACAATCCAGCATCCAAACACACACACACCTACTTTTTCCTTATTTCCTTTTATTCGTTTACTATTTTCAGCTATGTTATATGATAAAATTGTATTTTTCTTGTTTTCTTGTGCATTCTCAATATAATGTAATAATGATTGTATATATAGGAGAAGACTCAATAAGTTGGTAAAACTTGTGTCTGATCCTCTTTGTATCATTGATCAAATAAAATAATTATAAACTAAATTTTCTTTTTCTTTTTCTTTTTTTTTTTGGGAGGGGTATTTGTGAGGGAGGGATAGTGGTGCTGAAAATTGAATTACACCTTTATTCATTTCATATGTTCTCTTAATAGGCATGAAAACCATATCCATTCATATATTTGAAGTTCGAAAACTACTCCCATTCATGAATTATTTAGTTATTGGTGATCCATTCATATACATGTATCAAATTACAATCTGAAATAAACAAACCCAGATCAATGAAACACCTGACAATGTTAACTACAACCTCCGATTGCAACATATGGAAAGAGTTCCTTTTAGCACCCCCACCCAAAAAATGGTATAATTACCCGAACCCTAACCCTAACCCAGAATCCGAATGTGCTTGTAGTATAAAATAAGAACATTTGAAATAGTTTGTAGCCTACAAATTCCCACCCATGGATATATTGATGTGGAAAATATACGCTCCAATCATTCAAATTCAAATTCAAATCCTTTTATTGGCACAAACTCATCAACAGGATATGGTTATAGCCCATTTACATAATAAAATGTGATACAAAGTTTACATAATATGTAAATAAATGAATACGAACAATTATTTATTATTATACAAATCATTTATCTGAAAGATGGGGAAAAAAAGTCGATCGATTCCAGAGTCAGGTTTGTAAATTATATAAAGACCCGTAAAACTTAATCAAAGTAGCAAACGCCATGTTATTTAAAAATCAAAGGAATCACTCAACTTACTGTAAACTCAAGTAAGATGAACATCATCTGTCAGAAATTGACGCCATCTTTAATGCAATATCAAGAATTGAAACCGAAAGTAGAATCAGGTATTTTTTTAAAACCAAGTGAATCAGTCATGTGTTATGTAAGCTGTCGCAAAATTAATAAAGCAACGTTCAACGTGTTATTTATAGGGCCTAGTACATTATTACTGTTTTGAGTGGAGGTTTACATGTACCTGTATGTGCAGTAATTGTGGGATTATAAGAGTGAGTGAGTGATTGTTGTTTAACACCACCTCAGCAATATTTCAGCTATATCATGGCGAGAACAAGTTAATTTTTAATCAGATGATGATGTGTTTTGCTTTGTGATAGACCAACACGTTTAGTTGGACTTTTATAGTGCAGCTCACTGTAATAACAGTCCGCGGATAGACACGTCGCTCCACTCGGACACATTATCCTGATTCCGAGCTAACCAGTCTTTGTTCTTTTTCCTTAGTGCTACGTGCTTAGAGGAAAAGCTACAAATGGCAATTATATAGTCTTTGGTTGGAACCGGTCGGGGTCGAACCCACAATCTACCACACTCGAGGCGGGCACGCTAACATTACACTATCGATGCGGTGGAAATTATAAGACAAGACAATACAACTTTATTTAAACCAATCATCGTTTTATTACGGTGTCCCCTTTATAGTACTTTTAGAGATCATTTATTTAATATTGCTTGTACTTTTAATGGACATTTTTTGTCTTTTAATGATAATCAGAAACTAGTGTTTTTATTCTCAGATTTTAATATGATAAAGATATGCGCCAAAACCTGTAATTTAATTTTAAATGAAAGAAGAAATGTTTTATATTGTAGATAATGTTGATTTTGTATATATATGTATGTAATATATTGATATAAGATTGTTTTATATATTTGTGCTATAGATACTGTTAATTATAGTCTCTTATAATTCTGTAAAGAATGGCTCTCCAATTTATTGTTGTATGATTGTTTTATTTGTGTATTATGACCTGTAATTGAGAGATGAGACTTAAATAAAATATTGAATTGAATTGAATTGCCAAAATAATGAACATGTCAATCAAATATAAACATAATAGAATAATAAAGAAACACACATATAATTGTTCAATGATTGTTTGATTAGGAAATATCGCTGTTACACAGTGACCTGGAGAATACATTTACAATCAAAGAGAGACAACTCTAATTTCAATTTTTGTTATTTTTAATTCTTTAGTTGTTTTTGAACATTCTTCAAATAAAGAATGTAATAAATTTGTTAGAATATGCCAAACCATTTCATCCTCGGAGAAAATAATCCCTACAAAGAGATTATGATTTATCAATTGATATATCTTTTTAATTTTTATACGTGAATGTATAGTATTGCGGTCGTAGTATTTTATTGGTCTGTCGTCGTGATTGTCGTCCGTTCGTCTGTAGACACAAAGGTTTCGAGAATAAAGATTGAGATTGATTTTGGGTATTGTAGCCATACCATACCCGTGTACGTGAATAGTATATTATTCGCCTAATTTTGATGAGGTTTCAAATCCCTGTCTGAAAAATTCATAACTTTATTGTGTAACTATTACCTTTTTTTAACCTTAAAAAAATGGGAGGGGGTCAAAATTTGAGCTATTTAATTCTTCGCCTAGTGGCAATGCATTTTTTTTTTTTTTTTTTGCAAGATGATCATCTTTATGGGTTATTGATGTAGTTCTTTTATTCGAAAGCGATCTAAAGGGGGCCTAATTCCAAAATATCGCATATTTGGAAAGTATATATAATTTTAACGTTCATCCAATTTGGGCGTAGCTTTATCATTATTTGGTGACGGCTAGAGCTTAAGATAGTTTCACGACGGATGCCTTTGTATCATTTATGGTATTTCATAATAACTCAACCGGAAGGGCCGACAATTACAAAATTCCATATTGTGAATATGTTTTTACCATCAAATTTCCCCTGTTTTCTTTGGTGTTGTTGGATATACTCATGTATGTACGAGTCAATACAGAAAATAAACATTTCTATTGTTTATTGAATATGGGCTAAATGAAAGATATATACAATTATATTTTTCATCTAATTTTGACATGTTTGATGTATTTTTTTCTTCTCTGAATCAGTTGTTTAAAGTGCTTCCGTTTGTATTCAAGTTTATTTCTTCTATATATAGTCGGGCGGTCAGACCTTCACAATTTTGATTTTAATGTACCCTCCGAACACACACATGAAACTTTCTGTATGTTATTTTCTATGTTTTCACTTTTATTTTAATGGGGTCGTCACCAATTCGTACCGCCCGATTTTTTAAAATATACATTTGTTTAGCGTAGGGGTATCTTCACGAAAAATAATGTCTTACTTACAAGATCGTTAAATTGCAATGTTGACTTTATCATTGGGTAAAGACACATTTTTATGACTGTTTGAAGACTATAGATTGTCTTTAAAATACAAAAATATTCATTTTTATCTATTTTAATCATGTAATAACATTCTATAATAAGGAAGTGTTTTTCATATAAATTGTGACATTCAACTAACCAATATAACAATTCTATATGAGATGAACTTTTATTTTAGTATTTTCTGAATACTTTTAAATACAATTCATCAATTTTACCCATTTAAATGTGATGGTGTTCCATCAAACAGGCACAGTTAATGAAAAATCATTTAGAATGTCCAGGCGAAAAAGTTGTAATTTTCCGGAAAAATACATTAACCGTTCGCGTACCATATTTAGTGTTCTCGTCCTATTAAGTGACCCGAACTTGCAAATTGCATATGCTTTAAAAATTGCTTAAGGAAATTTGTTTTTATGTTTTGGTGTTCTTGAGTTGTCTAAGAGTTTATATCAAGTCATTATTTCAGTATTTCTCAACAATAAGTTGTTATACTTTGGTTATTAATTTAATCGATATTATAATAAGAAAACCGTACTGGTGATGGTGTGATTTTATTCCGAAAAAATGCCAAAGTTGTGTAGTCTTGTTAAATTTGGTCCGTCGATCAAAAAGAAAGCTAGACAGTCTTTAAATTGGCAAAATTGTGTTATTTGTCAAGAACCAGGTACAAATGAAGATTTAATAAACATGGAGAGCCAGGGCAAACATTCGTTTTTAAGGGCAATGGAGTCCCGGAAAGAGGACGTTTATTCAAAAGTGTTAAAAGAAATAACTTCTATGTCTGATATAAAATTGGACTCTACTGTTGTCAAATATCATAAACCATGCTACAGAGCTTACACAAGCAAACAAAACCTCAAACCTTTCCTACAAAATAAAGTTTTAGATGATAGTTATCGAGGAAATTCCTCTTTGACTAGCTCTATAATTAAAACTGTACAGTTTAGGCCAGACTGCAGTTCATGCATTTTTTGTACATCTAAAACACACAAAAAATGACCGTAACCTGCACAAAGTTGAAACAGCGGAGATGTCACAGAATATGGACGCAGCCCAGAGAACGTCCGATTTGGATCTCCAGCATCGTGTATTAGTCGAGGTGTCAGACCTTCAAAATTGTAATTTTAATATACCCTCCGAACACACATCTAAACATATACATGTATTATGATTGCAGATATACTGGGCTTTAATATTACGTGGGTCGTCACGAAATTTTATCGCCCGATTTTATGCAAATTGAGGTCAAAGATCACTAAATTGTCTGCGAGTCAAAAATATTGCCAATACGATTAATTTGCACATTACTTTTGTCCATTAAATACATTTATGCTTGTAATTCATTAATCGCATAAATAAATTACGATGTACAAAATGTAAGGTTTTTTTGTTGTTGTTTTTGTTGTTTTTTTGTTTTGTTTTTTTGCATACTTCAACATGATTTATGACGTCAAAATGGCGTATTTTCGACATCAAATGTCGATTTGCTTTATTTGATTAACATATAAAAAATACCCTCTCCGAAAAACCGGATATCCAAAATACATTTTTAACCAGGGATTTATTTTGAAAGCTCGATCCCGAGTGGTCTATACAACGTCAGTATAGCACATATTCAGCTATGTGTATTATGTAAACCTATCAACTCTACATATAATAGATTACATATCGAATGACAATGTTTTAGTGGTACCGGAAATGGGGTTTCCATTTACAGAACATAAAATTATGATAATGTTAGATCAGTTACGTCATAAAGATACTGTTATTCTGATTTCCTATACCAAAAAACTTAGTCTTGTCGTTAAATGACGTTTTATGGCAGTCCATAACTGTAAGCAAATTATGGCTGAATGATATATTGTTCGGATTGCAGTGTTTACTGATATGATTGGTTGATAATTATATGTGGATTAATCGATATGACTGGTCAATTGATAGAATAATTGATGTTATATCATAGACAATTACAATATCATCAATGAACACTGAAGTACATGGTACTTTCAGAAACTGACTGTTGTACCGCTACAAATATTCTAACTGTTATCGTCCTCAACAGTCTCAGTACGTTGTAAATGAATATTGAAGCATTGTTCTTTAGCTTGGCATGGGCACAAATCTGTACAAGCTAAGTTCTGCTTAAAACAAACACAGGCAGTAGAGCAAACAGACTTACCTTTGCATGTACATATCAGATCTTGAAGGAAGTCGGACGACATGTGCCATACAAATAGGATAGGTTGAAGTCCTAATTTTTCTTACTGCCATGCGTAGGATAACGGTGAACCTATGATTGGTTTAGCCTGATCAGCGGTCATCCATATCTTTGTTTGCAATATTGACCTCAGAACATACTTCAAAAAAGAGGATTCACAAGGAGGAAGACGAACCAAACTACAGTCTTTACTGAATTTATTCAAGTCACCGTAACATTTTTTTGACTTGCCCTTTTGGTCATCCAGTCTGACCTTCTAAAAACGCTTGGTTCAGACGGTACATTTTTAATTATAGAGATAGTCAAAGAGGAACTTCCTCGATAACTATCATCTAAAACTTCATTTTGTAGAAAAGGTTTGAGGTTTTGTTTGCTGGTGTAAGCTTTGTAGCATGGTTTATGATATTTGAAAACAGTAGAGTCCAATTTTATATCAGACATAGAAGTTAACTCTTTTAACACTTTTGAATAAACATCATCTTTCCGGGTCTCCATTGCCCTTAAAAACGAATGTTTGCCCTGGCTCTGCATGTTTATTAAATCTTCATTTGTACCTGGTTCTTGACAAATAACACAATTTTGCCAATTTAAAGACTGCCTAGCTTTCTTTTTGATCGACGGACCAAATTTAACAAGACTACACAACTTTGGCATTTTTTCGGAATAAAATCACACCATCACCAGTACGGTTTTCTTATTATAATATCGATTAAATTAATAACCAAAGTATAACAACTTATTGTTGAGAAATACCGAAATAATGACTTGATATTAACTCTTAGACAACTCAAGAACACCAAAACATAAAAACGAATTTTCTTAAGCAATTTTTTAAAGCATATTCAATTTGCAAGTTCGGGTCACTTAATAGGACGAGAACACTAAATATGGTACGCGAACGGTTAATGTATTTTTCCGGAAAATTACAACTTTTTCGCCTGGACATTCTAAATGATTTTTCATTAACTGTGTCTGTTTGATGGAACACCTTCACATTTAAATGGGTAAAATTGATGAATTGTATTTAAAAGTATTCAGAAAATAATAAAATAAAAATTCATCTCATACAGAATTGTTATAATGGTTAGTTACATGTCACAATTTATATGAAAAAACACCTCCTTATTATAGAATGTTATTACATGATTGAAATAGATAAAAATGAATATTTTTGTATTTTAAAGACAATCTATAGTCTTCAAACAGTCATGAAAATGTGTTTTTACCTAATGATAAAGTCAACATTGCAATTTAACGATCTTGTAAGTAAGACATTATTTTTCGTGAAGATACCCCTACGCTAAACAAATGTATATTTTAAAAAATCGGGGAGTTCGAATTGGTGACGACCCCATTAAAATAAAAGTAGAAACATTGAAAATAACATACAGAAAGTTTCAGGTGTGTGTTCGGTGGGTACATTAAACTCCTCAAATAAGCGACTTATTTGGACTTGACCGTTACACTAATAACAGTTATGGTTTTCTAGATAAATTTGAATGCATTAAAACTGGGACAGGAGGAAGTCCTTATTGTCGACTTGCTGTGGTCGTATCATGCTTGACCATGCGTAGCCTTTTATTTATATATACTTGACATATGTTCAGCAATATTATATGTATATATATTATTAGATTGCTGTCAAATTATAATATTAAGTATATATGTACCATCTACACACGCTTAGACACATGTCTTATATCTATCTCTAGATTTTCCTTAGACACATGTCTTATATCTATCTCTAGAGTTTCCTTAGACACATGTCTTATATCTATCTCTAGAGTTTCCTTAGACACATGTCTTATATCTATCTCTAGATTTTCCTTACGAGACAAGGTAACACTTCGACTATTGAAGCTATATTTTTTATATAGTGGATGTGGTCGAGTGGTATGCCCTACACCACTCGACTACATCCACTATATAAGGCTAAGCGCTTGGTGATGTAGTGTATCAATGGTGTGAGTTCAAATCCCGTCGAAGTAAGAACAAAAAATTGTCAGCTCAAAGATCTAATTCTAACACTGTTTGGTTAAATTTTCAGAGGTACATTTGTATATATATATATATACTCTGTAGCTCAAGTAGTAGCCAGGAAGGGAGTTACTTGTTATTAATACATTTCTCTCACGTCACACTATTGTTCGAACAGTGGATTATTTTTAAGAATCTACAGTTCATTCTTTTGTTCTTGGATATATGAACTTTTACTATTTTAGGCTTAAAAACGTGGTTTACTTATTTTGGAACTTTCGTGTCTCGAACCACTGCTGGGCTTTTTAAAGTCTACTTTGACTTTTAAAACTTCCATCTTACCACTCGGCTAAGCTGAACATATTAAACAATTCTATAATTAGTATATATAACTCTTGATAGTAAGCTTTGTTAAAAAAAAATATCAACAATTTGCTTAAAAAAGCAATTGATCAATATATACAAGACATGATACAAAATATTTGAGCTTTGACACAATTTATGTTCAGAACTGACGAGTATTCTCGCAATACAAGAACAACCAACGAACCGACCGCAACTTAACAAATCAGACAGACCACAGGTGAATATTTGGGACACTTGAAAGACCTTGAAATATCTAAATATAAACGATTCTATTCACTTGAAAGACCTTGAAATATCTAAATATAAACGAGAATCGGAAGCACGGATGCCGATGAAATTTTGTTGTTTATTTTTTTTAATTGTGGCTTATTTAGCTTTCTGAACATTAAAAAGGTAAACATATAAAATGAAAAGACTGTTGCAGATAGAAATGTATTATGTGAGAGAATACACTCCAACTTGTAGATTCTTAAAAATAATCAACTCGACTCTGACGGGTCTCGTTGATTATTGTTAAGAATCTACAGTTGGAGTGTATTCTCCACTACATAATTACGGATATTTGTGACAATTTCCCTTGTTCAAATAAATCATGTTCAAGACATGCAATTATCAAAAAGCATGCCTTATTCCGGAACATCTACCAGAAAGAATGACAAAAGGTGTGTAGATCTCCTTGCTCCTACATCCCTGATATCTTTAACAATAGTTTGATTGTGCTAGAGATATAACAGATAAAAATAGAGCTATTTAATTTGATAACATAATTATGAAGGTTTATTATGACCGCCATATTAAGTTTAACACACTTTTATCAACACGTATCACAGTACACAGTCCACACGTAAAGTAAACAACGATATAAAATAATCAAAATGGTATTCTCCCTTATAACATGGATTAATATTTTCGAACACGTTATTTTTACATTAGTTGTAGTTATTTTAATAAATATTTATCAAAACAATGGACAAGAAGAATTTTTTCGTGTTTTGTTGGTCGGGCTTCAGGCACTACCGGGTGTTAAACCGTTAATCAGCAAGTTTCTACACAGAGAGGTTACGAACTTTGTTAGTACAACTGCACTGGCTAAGAAGAAGAATGAAAACAAGACAGTGGCGAGAGTTCGACTTCCAGAGAAAGGTAATGTATCAGAAAATAATAATAATATACAATGTATACATATCCATTTTAGCTCACCTGGTAAATTTCTATTTTTAGCTTACCTGGGCAAATATCAAAATGGGAACTTTTAAACTATTTTATTTGAAAGACATATCTGAGTGAGTGAGTGAGTGAGTGAGTTTTTAACGCTAACTCGGCAATTTTTCAGCTATATCATGGCGAGAACAAATTGATTTTCAATGAGATAATGATGAGGTCCGCATTGTTCTAGATCAACACCCTGAGTTGGATTTTTATAGAGATAGTTTACTGACACAACGGTCTGTTGGTAGACATGTCGCTTTACTCGGACACATTATTCTGATTCCTAGCCAACCAGTCTTTCTTCTTTCTCCTTAATGCAGCGTGCTTAGCAGAGAAGCAACAAATACCAATTTTACAGTCTTTGCTTTGACCCGACCGGAGCTCGAACCCACGATCTACTGCACTCGAGGTGAGCACGGAAAGACTTAGAAGAAATATCATATGTAGCAACTATGATGTTCTGGTCACTTTGCCCAAAATTGTCATCTCTTTGCGTTCGTCGACCTTCCTCCATATTCTTTTATTATTTCACCTTTTCCCTTGCAAATTAGTGATTTCATTTGTAGTACAGATCCGTCCGGTGTTATCGCGCACCTAAGGGTTCAGTGGTTAGTTTCACAGATTACCCAAATCTTAATCAATTAATTTAAATCATCCTCAAATACTTTGAAGTATTATCTGTGTGGTCCTTATCCGGATTCCGCTACAATTTTTAACATTTCAGTGAAAACGAAGTGTAAACAAACCAATCCTCGATTTTTGACAAATGTTGCTACGTCCAGTGATATCGCGCATGCGTACTTTGGATGGTTCTTCAAATGAATAAAGGAAAGATTTTATTTTGAAAGTTTTCGAAATTGAAGTCTATACCTATTCGTTTAAAATAAGCTCAAATTTGAAAACATTTTATATCTTTTAATATAATTAGAGGTAATCCTCACATAGTAGTAGTCTCCATCTTAACTTTTCCAATGATTTTGCATTTGACATGTAAAATACGTCTGCGCGAAATCACCGGATGCGCGAACACCGGTGCCAAAACAGTATATGTTTTCTTTTCTTTGCATTTATTTATTTTATCTTTTTCTTTTTTCTTTTTTTTTTTGCATTTGTTTTGTTTATCAATTGTTATTGTGTTGGTTTCATTCGATTTTTTTTTGTTTTTTGTTTTTTGTTTTTTGTTTTTGTTTTTGTTTTTGTCTTTTGTTTATTTTGGTTTTATTTTATTTTAAAAACTAATTTTTCACTTCAGGTATTCCTAAAGAAGAACTACGAAATGAGATGACAAAATTAAAATCGGCTGAGGCTCAGTCCACTAGAGAAGGCAAAATATTTGCCTATATCTATACTCTTGAAGATCAACATTTTGAACTACAAACTGAGGCCTTTGACAAATTTGAAGGTAGGTCATTGCTTATATATTTGTCAGAATTTTTTGTTTTAAATTAATTTTCACTGACGATCTATACTAACATATATTTTAAAACGACATTCGATAGCGTCAGAGATTGCAGTTCAGGCATAAGCATACTTCCACTGAACACTATATCGGATTATGAAAAGAGTAGAGAAGATCCGAGTGTGAATAAGGGAACCGTCGTGATCCTGATTGTATGGTACACGTATTTGGATTTACAACTGCATATGCAGTCAATGCCTATCACCACTAACGTTACGAGTTCGAATCCCGTTCAGGTGAGGTGTACTCGAAGCAGCAATATGTGACAAAATTTGTCAGTGACTTACGACAGGTCGATGATTTTCTCCGGGTACTCCGGTTTCCTCCACGAATAAAACTGGCCGCCACGATATAACTGAAATATTGTTGAAAGTGGCGTTCAACACCATAACCCTAACAATAACCCCAGCTTCTTTGACAGGGTCATGTGCTATCTTAATTTGTAGTAATAAGATGTAAAGAAACGTAAAGCAATTTTTTTATTTTTTATATGAACCTTGAAATATGTGACTTCACCAGGGTTGCGTTCAATATCGTAGCAGCTAGCCTAGCTGCTAGGTAAAATAGCCATCACGTTATTGAACGATTAGCTACGTAGCAGTGCTAGCAAATATGGTGCCAATCATATAGAATAATTTCTTGGAACATTTTAGCTAATCGTATTTGTCTAGTTACCTTAATAAATTATCATCTGTATTAAAAGCGTTGGCACTTCCTGCAATGCCACTATTTTTACCATACGAAATTAAATTTAGTTTTAGCCGCCATCTTGGATTCAAAAGCTAGCAGACATTTTTTAAGCTAGCTAGAGCTATGTAGCGGCTAGGCTAGCTTTCCGTTCAATAGGATTTTTCTACGTAGCTCAACCTAGCAGCTACGTACTGTCCTACACAAGACATGGGATGACGTCACATGGATGTCAAATCGTCATCATTTCAGCTGTAAAAGTTATTTACATATTGTTCTATATCGAGTACACCTCGCGTGAGCGGGATTCGAGCGCACAGCGTTAGTGGTGAAAGGCACTGATTGCACATGTAGTTTAAATCCAACCTCCATACGATCATGACCACGACGGTCCATTGTGTGTCAAAGAAGTTGATATAATACTCCGTGTTCTTAATTCAATAATGATATCGGATGTTTACTTCCGAGCCCTATAATAGTTATTTTGAACCCCATTCTGTCTTTATCATTTAAGACAAATATAAATTCAATTGACCATATTTTCTGACTTCTGTAAATGGGAAAAGTCGTCTGCTGTTTTTGTTTTTGTTTGTTTTTTGACTTTTGCTAACAGTTTGATATAAAGAAAAATATGGCAATCGAAGTTATATTTTTCACATTCATTGAATGATAGGAGGTAGCTGTTTGCCTAATCAAAATAATGCTTTCTGCATGAACATCAGATAGAGCTATTGTTTCAACATTATTCTGTATTTATTTAGTTTCTTATTTCAGAAAAAATAGGTCATTCTATTGATCATGACACTCTTGTTATGGAATTCCTTCACGCCTTTCTCCATGAAAATGCGTTGAATCCAATGGTATTCCCCAGTCTCAGGTATGATATTATATTTGAATTGAATCGCAATTCACATAGTAAAATATAACATTTAGAATATAAGTTAAATAGTCTTTTAAGTTTCGGGGATTTAATAATTTTGGTGTCAATTAATATCTAGATTTTGGTTTATTGTGTTAATGGGCCACTTTCAACAATATTTTAGCCATATTGTGGCGGTCAGTTTTATTGGTGGAGGAAACCAGAGTACCCGGAGAAAACCACCGACCTGTCGCAAGTCACTGACAACTTTATCACATAATGTTGTATCGAGTACATCTCGCATTGAACGAGGTTCGAACACACAACTTTGGTTGTGATAGACATTGATTGCAGAGGTACATAATAATCTACTTATGCCTACGTAGGACAGCATAAAAAATATGCATTGTACATGAATAAAGTTTTTTTTAATTTGTCGTCTTGAGCTTAAGCGTTTAATATATACATATACCGTCGATGTTAGTCTTCGTAAGAATGGATCCCCCATACACTGTTTAATTAGCAGTAGTTAATTATTGACAAATGTAATAATATATCGTTTTTATAGACAAATGGAAACCGAAATTGTTAGCATGACGGCGGCCATGTTAAACGGAAACGAAGATGTCGTTGGCTTTGTTACTTCCGGTGGAACTGAAAGTAATCTAATGGCAGTAAAAACATTCAGAGACATGGCAAAAAAAACTCGACCTTATATGAAAATTCCTGAAATCGTGAGTTTTATTTTGTGTTTTGAAATAATGTATTTTATTCTTGAATATCAATGTATTTGATCTACCAGAGGTAAAACATAGATGCACAATATATCCAATATACAGTATAAACTTTTAATGTCATCGATATTACTTTGAAAACATATTGCTATTAGAGGTTTCCATACATTAAAATATAGTCGAATTTTTTTTAACCTAAATTCTAATTGATTGCTTTACTCTTCAACAGGTGGCGCCAACAACAGTACACCCTACCATTGACAAAGCAGCTCATTATTTTGGTTTAAAGGTCGTCCATACTCCAGTAGGTGCTGACTTCAAAGCAGACGTACAGGCAATGAAAGAAGTAAGGATCAATTCAATTAATACATTAAACATCTGAAAACAAATATATCAAAGCAGAAATTATCACATATAGTTAAAAAAAAATTACATGAATGCTTCACCCGTATTTTATTTTGTTGCTGTTAACATCGTATCATCTGGAAAATGAAATTATATGCACAAATAACATCAAAATGACAAAGATGACCAGATGTACAGCGTTTATCAGCAGAAACAAAGAGAACTGCTCAACTGTTGGATAGGACTGTTTAACAATCATTTCTTGGTATGCGTTATCATTGAAGACGCTGGCGAACTTTGAAATGTAGAATTGCAAGAAAAACACTGCTCCTATTCTTTAAGAAGAGTTTGAAGATACCAAAGGGATAATCAGAATCCGTATATCGACGAAGAACAGACAACACAATGGTCAAACAAAAAGTACAATAGGACAAAAAACGGTCTACAATATACACATAAAACTAAAGATCGAGTAACACGAACTCCACTGAAAACCGGGGTGCATGCAGGTGCTCCGGAACGGTAAGCAGTCCCTGCTCCACTAGTGGCACCCGTCATGTTAATCTAATTACAAACCTGGTGATAAATCATGAATGAAGAAAGGACCGGGGAGTGTTTACGACAAGTGGAACATATCCGTGGTCATTTGTGACACAGATATTCCATAACGGTCGACCAAGTCATGGTGGCGACCGTAAAACGTTCGAAGTGATGACTTCAACTTAACCAAGAGGAACCATTGGTTTAGTAGCTTCCTTGTTAGCAGTATTCCTCTATCAAGGAAATCCTGATAGGAACCACAAGCTCTGGAATATTTTATCAGCTGTGCATTAGACTTATGATAAGTGTAAAACGAGATATCATCTGATGTTTATTTACAGTGATAACAATTTGGTACACAATTTTGTGTATTCACTCTTGATTATTATTGTCATAAAATGAACAGGTTCAAAAACATGCTACACTATGAAATATAATTATCTTTGTAGGCTATAAATGAAAATACTGTAATGTTAGTAGCGTCAGCGCCACAATTTGCTCACGGCATCATTGACCCTGTTGAAGAGATTGCAGAGTTAGCATTGTCTAAAGGAATTCCTTTGCATGTTGATGCCTGTTTTGGAGGTTTTATGTTGCCATGGTAAATATTAAACGAATTTAGTCGATTCCAACAATCTCCAAGGCAACACTGGAATATAGAAATACGATCTAATGCCGCCGCTATGGAGAACACCCTCTACGGAGTAGCAATGCATACTAATTTATTACCTGGTTGATTTAGATTTGATTGATTTATTGTGTTTAACGCCACATTCAGCAATATTTCAGCATATCATGGCGACCAGTTTGAGTGGTGGAAGAAGCCGGAGTACCCGGAGAGAACCACCGACCATGGGAAAGCACCTGGTAAACTTTATCACTTGCGGATGTGAATGGAGTGCACCCTTTTTGTAATTTACAAAGCCGGGCGCGAACACATGCCGTATTGGTGATAGGCTTGTATGAGTTGTTAAGTAATCCAACTACCTAACTCATTGAGCCACACGGACCATTAATTTATTACCTAAATGTTCTTCTTATAACAAAAAATGTTATTGTAATCTAATTTCATGATACAAAATAATTGTTTGCTTCACACAAGACACCTTTCTTTTAATGTTAAAGGGTAGAAAAACTAGGTTATAATGTACCACCATTTGACTTCCGGTTGCCAGGAGTGATGTCAATGTCAGCTGATGTACATAAATACGGATACAGCGTGAAGGTAAGTTATCGGTATTCTTTAAGATATTAGGGCATTTTGTAGAGTGACAGTTGTCGAGATCTTATGATTTTCAATAACATCCAATTATCCAAATGGTGCCTATCACCACTACACCTTAATTCACGATTTTTTTTTCTTTGGTGAGATGTACTCGATACAACTTGAAGAGAAAACAATATTAGACAGGTCGGTAGCGTTCTGATGGAGGTCAGGTTTCCTCCAACAATAAACCTGACTGCCAGGGTATTGCTGAAATATTGTTGAATGTGGTGAATTATCCATTCTGGAAAAACCTTGGACAATCACTGCTAGTAAAACTCAGTCAACCAAATCACTGAATTTAGTGTATAATGGGTCAAGTAAAATATGTATTTTGAAATCAATGTTCATGATTTTGAAATCACATTTTAGAGTAATAATAATTCTTCAGCGTGCACTACCATTCCCGTTTCCGTATTTCGTGTAATGGAATGTAATGACTGGTACCGGTATATTCGGGATTTTACTATCTTTGGTTTTGTGTGTAGTGTTTTGTATATGGTTTTTTTTTTGTCCTTTTGTACTTTTTCTTTTTACCATTATCTTGTCTGTCACTCTTCAATTTACGGATTCTGATTACCCCTTTGATATCTTTTTAGAGTAGGGGTAAAATCTTTGAACTCGAATTTATGAGATCAATGTCAAAATGTACCAACAAATGATCTGTCTTGGTATGTGGCTGGACTTCCAGGGTGGGGGTAAGATTGGAGCACAGCTATCGATAGGATCAACAAAACGTGTACCTATACTACTACTTTTCTACCAAAACAACAAGAAGTGGAGGCAAACAACACAGACTGGCTAGATTTTATGGTTCTTGTCAATATGTTTACTATTGTTACATCAGTGAGCTAGTACTATAAAATAGAGGGAGTGAATATAATTTCACGTCAAATGAGCAATGTGTCGGCTTATATCATGACAGTACATGATGAAGTTCACTTTGTATGATACAAACACGTGTAGATGAATGTTTATAGTGCTAGCTCACTGAAATACACAGTCCACTGGTAATCATGTTGCTGCACTCGAACAGATTATCCTGATTCCGAACCAGCCAGTATTTGCTCTTACGCCTTAATGCTGTTTGCTTAGCGGAGAAACAACAAATACCAATTTTATAGTTTTTTATTTGACCCGGTCTAAGCTCGAACCTACGATATACCTCTTTCGAGGCCAGCGCGTTAACAATTACACCAAAGATACGATATATGTGACTATTTTACGACTGTTAGTCATTAAGCTACAAGAAGTAGTCCCTCGACTTATTATTTCCATGAGGTGATCCCTCGACTTATTGTTTGTAAGAGGTGGTCCCTTGACTTATTACCTACAAGAGGTGGTCCCTTGACTTATTGCTTAGAAGAGGTGGTCCCTCGACTTACTTCTTACAAGAGGTTCTCCCTCGACTTACTTCTTACAAGAGATGATCCCTCGACTTATTTCTTACAATAGGTGGTCCCTGGACTTATTACTTGTAAGAGGTGGTCCCTCGACAAGATTTTTCTGTTATTCAATAATTTGTACTTTTCTAGGGTTCCAGTGTAATAATGTATCGAAATTCAGATATAAGGAAACATCAGATTTACACATATGCTGAATGGCCAGGCGGACTGTATGGTTCACCGTCGATGGCCGGAACAAGAGGAGGTAGGTTACCGTAAATTTCCGTTAATACTCTGCATGTTGTTAATGATAATTTTTTTGTTGCTTTAGAATTTGCTTTTTAATTTTACTCTTAGCAAGGAAGCAGATAAATAATTTGAAATATTTAAACATTGTGTATTAGATACCAATTACTTGATATGAAAATGTTATGGGCGTGATGGTCTAGTGCTCTAGTGATTTGTGCAATCGATCGTCTATAATATTCACTGGATCCTATTCCCAATGTAAGTACATTTATTGGTTAGGAATCAACTGACAATGGAGGTGTACTCGACTTGTATTTTGAGTGAAAAAAAAGGTTAATCAGATTTGTAAAACAACACATGGTGATTTTCTCCGGAAACTCACATTTCCTCCTCCATAACGAGACCTGTTTGTATTTTGTACTTGAAAAACATTATAGTGACGTAAAGCAAATACGCGATCAACCAATGAAAATAATAAATAAACTCTGAAAAATATCTATTCCTATTTTTGTATACCATTATTCTATTATTGTCTTCTGGTGAGGGAACAGTTCTCCTATAGTGTTGTCTGGTGAGGCATAGTGCTTGAATCAACTGTTTTTCAAGTGAAAATAAATAACTAATATCATTACTTATTTTCTTTCTAATAGCCCATGTTATATATATATTTTTAAATTTCATATAAAGGAGGTAGTATAGCTGCTGCCTGGGTATCTATGAGAGCCTTGGGTGTAGATGGTTATACGACTAAGGCTAAAGATTTGATGGAAACTACTGATAAATTAAAGAAAGGCATTGCAGAAATTTATGTATGTTTAGTATATTTAAGTGTCAATCTTTTTTTTTTTTTTTTTTTTTTTTTTTTTTTGCTGAATATTTCATTTCAAGATACAGTCAAACCTCTTTGTGTTTCCAAACCGCATCGGAAGAGTAATGGTTATTTTGCTCGCCTCGAGTGAGTTCGGTTGCTCGCGGGCTCGATCCCTGGTCGGGTCAAACCAAAGACCATAATTTTGGTATTTTCTGTTTCTCAGCTAGTAGGCAGCATCAAGAAGTAAGAGCACAGACAGACTGTTTGGCTCTGTATAAAGATAATGTGTTAGACTGAAGCGATATGTTTACTGGTGGACTATTGTTACAGTGACCTAGCATTATCCATTTCAGGATGTTGGTCTTGTACAAAGTTGACATTATGATCATCTCATTGAAATATCAATTGTTCTCGCCATGATAGAGCTGAAAAATTGCCCACGTGGTATTAGTATATTTGTGGAACCTAATACCGTTTTATTTTTCTTTCTTTACTTTTTATTTTCGCATTATGTATTATTGTTTTGTTTTTTGTTTTTTTGTTTTATTGTTGTTGTTGGTCTTGTCGGTGTTGCTGTTGTTGTTGTTGTTTTAATTGTTTTTCATTGTATTTATTTATCATTTATAAATTACATATTATATAATTTTGTTTATATTAAAGGGGTTAAAGATAATGGGAGAACCTCACATGACCTGTTTTGCAATTGGATCATGTGACCCTGATATTGATATATACGCTGTTGCTGACGTCATGGAAAAGAAAGGTATGGACCATGCATATCATTATAATATATACTAGTGAATTTATATTACAATTTAAATTCCTTGGTGAACCTGGGGTATGAACGCGGATATAAGAATGAATGCTGATTGGTTGCCTCGGAATCAGGTTAAAGTGTCAGAGCTTAGCTATATACCAACTTATGCACTGCTGTACCACAACAATTCAATTTAGTATGATGCAGACATCATTATCATCAGCTCATCCAACGTTACTTTGAAATATCTGATAACTGATAGCTTAGAATTAAACAAAAATCAACCACTCGTTCATGTGCACTCGCTATAAATAATTCTATAGTGTATCTTTTCAACGTTACAATTTTGAGCATTTAATATTTAGGTTACACTAATTGCTATTTTGCCAAAATTAAATTTGTTTAAAACAATCGTGAAATACGTCATTGTAGTTGCATAATACCTATGCAATCAGTACCTGGTATAACCACTAATCTTTATAAGTTTAGTTAAAACGTCCGTTGAGAGGTGTGCTCGATACAACGTTACCTGTTCAAATTTGCAGGAGGTCGGTAGTGCTTGGCATAGTTTATATTACAATAGTAACTACATATGATACAGATTAGGGGATCGGAGTATAGATTGACTCCCATATTGTCGCTTGAGATCCAGGTATCAATATGGGAAGGATGGAAATCCATTAACCGGTTTTAAACACGCCACATTTTTCTGCCTGTCCCAAACCAGACCCTGGCTTTCCAATGACAAATGTCGTGGTTTTTTATATGTTCTATGATTTGAGGTGAGACGTGATCGTTCGTTTTGTTGATATTGGTGGACATTTTGATCATACCTGTTTGAATTTTCTTTTAACAAAGGGAGACAATCCGATCTATAAATATTTTGTACATTATTGCAGGATGGACAATGGAACGTAACCAGAAGCCTAGTTGTATCCATTGTTCTATACTTCCCCATCACACCCCAGTAGCTGACGACCTCATCCGGGACATGAAGGAAAGTACCGCCGAAGTTAAAGTGAGTTTGCTTGTTTATTTAATGATGTTTATGGTCAACTTGAGCAATAGTTCAGCTATATGGTGGCGTGCAAAGTAACTAATGATTGTCAACTATTACAATTATTTTGAACACAGAAATTATCAAAATTCGATTGTGATAGACCGTGGGTTGGACCCCCGGTCGAGTCAAACAAGCGACTATAAAATTGGTATTTGTTGTTTCTCCATGAAGCAGTAAACTCTTGAGAGTGGAACTGTTGTTTCAGTGAGTTAGCACTATAAGAATCCAAATAATCGTGTTGGTCCAGTACAAAGCGGACCTTTTTTTTTTGCATTTCACTAAAAAGTATTTTTTCCCGCCATGATATAGTTGAAAAATATTCTTTTGGTGTTAAACAACAATCACTCACTTTGAAGAAAGTAATGTCTTGTATAAATATTTAACAATGTAACATCTTACTAAGGTTCCCTCCTCAGGAATATCTGACCTTGGCCTATTTTGTTTATCATGTTTAGGCTATTTGGTTTTCTTGATCAAAAAGTATTTGAAATGACTTTTGACATTGAGGGTACCTGGTGAAGGTTATTCCAAAATAGCGTCGTGCGCACTAAATTAGATTTTTATTGCCAGGTTTTCTTAATGATATTTGTATGGTAGTTGAAATAACGTTAAAAAATCCACGCGACGCTGATATCAACGTTGTAACAAATTGAAATTATGTTCGTATATGTATATAATATACCACATGTCTTACTCATGAATTTCGGATTCGATTGCTTAAATACGTTAAATCGAACGAAGCGTGTTCTTTAAAATTGGAAAAAATATGATTTTTTTTGCGTAAAATCGTGATTTTTCACACGAAATACCCCCAAAATTTTCGCCCCTCGCTCCGCTCTGCGCGATTTTTTTCAGTGCGCCCCCCCCCCCCTAATTGAAATCCTGGATCTGCGCCTGCACTACCCTATGTTATAAAATCGTTGTTGCCTTACTGTGATCCATAATTTCTTGTCTTGTTTTTTACATTGCAGACAAATAAAACACTGGCTAAGAAAGGAACTGCTGCCATGTACGGGATGATAGGCGTGGTACCAGATAAAACTATTGTAACAGACTTCCTTGTAGAATTCTTCAGTGAAGTTTATAAATAACAACAAACAATATATTATAGTATACTGTACATAGTACTGCTCTTGTTACACTGGTAATGTGTGTCTGAGTGAATAAAGAACTTGAACTGGAACTTGATATGAAATTATGTTGCCATATTTATTAATTATTATTATTTATTAATAAAGAAATGTTGAAAATGTATTTAGTTACTACCTTCTGATGGTTACATTCAATTGGTTATATTGAAAAATTGTTTTTAAACGATTTATTGAAATAAAAAAAAAAAAAAACCCTAAAAATTCATAGTTGAACCCCTTCTCGGGTAAACCTTAAACTTCCCAACAAACAAAAACAAACAGGTACAGAATCCGATGCATAATAGATCTAAGATTGCTTCAGGCACAAAATGAGGCTGTGTTAAACCGATATATGAGATCCAATACCAACAATCTCCTTCCTCCCTCTCTCTATGCATATCTTCAACGGACAAGCAGACATAAACAACCAATCTTGATTGATTGACTGTTGCTTAGCATCCAACAAGCTATATTACAGCTATGGTCAGTACGAGAACAAGTTAAGAGCTTATCGTTCTCCTAGTATTACAAGGTCGTAACTGCCATTTCTTAATTTTCGCATATTGAGAAAAAACGTTTTATCGTAACTGCCACTTACGACCTTACAATGTCAAATATGGAAGTTGGTGGGAAAATGTTGGTTGATTTCTCCATGCAGATACGACTTTTTAATTCTACTTTAGAAAAGTAGTAGATACGACCTTTTTAAGATTTAGTTATTTCCAAAGAAATATTACAGGACCCCAGTGTACCATCTTGTAGAGCTTTTGAAGCCGAGTCACAATATGCAAAAATCTAAAAAGGTCGGATGTACCACTTACAACCTTGTAATACTAGAGAAACGTTATGTTGTATTACTTATATGTCTTGCCAACTGTAAATAAAGCTTATTTGATTTTGATTTGAGAACAAGTTCAGTAATAAATAACATATATACAGAAATGAGAGAGGAGGTGGGTCAACCGAGTTAACGACTCTTGGCTATCACTGACAAAGTATGGTAGAGTTGGACGGGGAGGAACAATTTAGTCCTTTGTAGCGGATACAATGGCCTACCCTCACTGACAAAGTATGGTAGAGTTGGACGGGGAGGAACAATTTAGTCCTTTGTAGCGGATACAATGACCTACCCTTTGCAGCGGATACAATGACCTACCCTTTGTAGCGGATACAATGGCCTACCCTTTGTAGCGGATACAATGACCTACCCTTTGTAGCGGATACAATGACCTACCCTTTGTAGCGGATACAATGACCTACCCTTTGTAGCGGATACAATGACCTACCCTTTGTAGCGGATACAATGACCTACCCTTTGTAGCGGATACAATGACCTACCCTTTCCCGAAATCAACGAGTTCACCCCGGGTTTTAGTGGGGTTCGTGTTATACGATCTTTAGTTTTATATGTAAGTTTTGTAGATCGTTATTTGTCCTTTTGTACTTTTTCTTTTGGCCATTGTGGTGTCTGTTCTTCTATTTACGGTTTTTGCCCCTTTGGTATCTTCAAGCTCTTCTTAAGAGGTCTTTAGTGTATATGGAACGTGACACTCATGCTACCAGCTATGATCATCTATTGACACTCATACTACCAGCTATGATCATCCACTGACACTCATGCTACCAGCTATGATCATCTACTGACACTCATGCTACCAGCTATGATCATCCACTGACACTCATGCTACCAGCTATGATCATCCACTGACACTCATGCTACCAGCTATGATCATCCACAGTTAGACTTTCCGTATTATAACCTGGCAACCCCCCCCCCCCCCNACACACACACACACACAAACACACGCACCTATCGTGTGAGTTCCCCCATCTGCCACAGTGGAACACGCTGTGCAGCTCTGTGAGTTTGAGTTCTGGGAACCTTAACTAGTACCCAGAAAAAAATAAAATATACACAAAGGCCAGACAGTTTGTAAAAAATATTAGTATTAAATCTAGGTTTCTTCATTGAGATAACTTGATCTCGTACTGAATATAGCTTAGTAGATCTGTGGTTTTGAACCCTGGGTAACCAATAAATAATAAAATATACACAAAGCCGTAAAGGTTGAGTAGAAAGTATCAGAAATCTAGTTTTCTCCACTGAGATGTGATCAGAATGTATAGTTATCTATCTAGTTTTCTTCACTGAGATGTGATCAGAATGTATAGTTATCTATCTAGTTTTCTCCACTGAGATGTCATCAGAATGTATAGTTATCTATGAATTGTAATCGATCGTCAAAGCAGAAGAACTTCAATAAAAGACTATAAAATTGGTATTTGTTGATTCTCCTCTAAGCACGCAGCGTTAAAGAGAAAGTGCAAAGACTGGTTGGCTGGGAAGCAGGATAAGGAGTGGAGCAGCATGTCTACCCTCGGACAATGTCTGTCAAAAGTCGCTGTCTCGTTTGTCCTATTCCTCGAACATTTATATATAATATCTAAATATTGTTAAAAACCCGTTCTCGTCCTGAAATATTTTCCGCTAGACTCTACACAGCCATCAATCAACCAATCAATCAACCAATCAATCAATCAATCTATCAATAAATAAATCATTCGATCGATCGATCGAGTTACCTTTTAAATTTTAAGGTTATCGGTTGGGTTATGGTGCTTAACGCCACTTTCAGTTATTTCAGTTATATTTAAGTGATGAATTTGAAAAAGTTATATATGGAAATATAAGTAACACGTTTGAGTTGTGACAGTTTGTAGACTAATTAAATTGCATTTGATAAGATGATAAAGAATATTATTAATGTCTTTGTGGTTTGGAGTTGTCATATAATTTACTAATTGATAACCTATAATATACAAGTCGTTTTAATTTAAATTTGATTTCTTTTTATGAGGGGCACCAATGGGAGATGGATAGACATTACAAAATGTATTTAAATATAAAGTTGTAAACCTGTTATTGTTATTTACCTGTAGAATGTTTTGAAAGATGTACTAACAAATGTTCATTTCTATGTTAATTAATTTCTAAGCGCATCCTAATTGGTGCCTCTCAATATAATGACATTCAAAAACCAATAATTAATCGTCGAATCAATAACGGGAACAGTAGACACATTATTCGGAGATTATTTTTTTTTTCATTAGGGGCTACCATTTTGTGGAACTTAAATTCAACATGGAGACTAGTTCCAATTCAAAATAAGGATGTTACTGTTTGTGTTATTTTGTCTTGTTTCTGCTTGTTGTGCACAAACGGGTAAACTCGTCGATCCCCCGCACAGGGGATCAATGTGGAGATATGGACACATAACAGCAGAAAATAAAGGAGACAATCAGCTACGTTGTGGAGGTCTGGCAGTAAGTACGTTTAAAATAAAACTGCATGACAGCCATTCACATCGGATGACTCGAAATCCCTGTTAATTCGAAGCAAAAAAAAATGGTTCATTTGACTACGATAGGACATGGATCAACTATTTGATATAATTATGTACATAAATTTTATATTTAGCATTTTATGTTTACTTTCAATGTTTTATGCGGATTCTGACAGTTTTATTGAATACCGAAATGCGAGGCTTTGTCGTTCGCAACCATTTTCTATTAGCAAGTTCCGCATGATTTTATTTTTATGAAACTTCATAAGACTTTATACAAAATTTAAAAGACTTTAAGTATGATTTTATGATCAGTGAGCAAAACAATCATTATTACATATAAAGAAAATACTTACTTTGCTCATGGATACGCGTAATAATAAATGTATTCTAAAACATATTTCCCTGTGATATTATTCGTCCTGCCTAACGTTTGGTATGAAAGAAAAGAGTTAGATGAAAGATTATGTATTAATTGTGATAATGTAGAAGAAGAGAAGCATGTATTGTTAAAATGTCCGTTATATGAAGATCTAAGACAGTCTATGTTTATTGATGTAGTAGGTTATAATAATAACTTTTTAACATTATCTGATAACGAAAAATTTATATTTTTATTTAATAATGATACAGTTTGTTATTCTGTTGCCAAAACCTGCCACAACATTTTACTTAGAAGAAACACAACATTTTACTTAGAAGAAACAGTATTTTATATCATTAACAAATGACACATGTAATTTTGAATTTTAAATGTACCTAATGAAAAACTTTTATAATTTGTAAAGTACATGTATGTATAAATTGAGATTTCTATAGTCTCTCATAACTCTTTTAAGAGTGGCACATACTTATATACTATTTTATATTTGTAACATATATTTTTATTGTGAAACTGTATTTTATTGAACATGTATGTATGTGGTGAGACTTTAATAAACTATTGAATCTTGATTGGGCCCGGTGTAGATGAGTTCCGAGTGGATATTGGAGTATATTATTTTGCTGCGTGATTTTGATGATTACAAATAAAACTTCGAGGTCGACAACCAATATTTATTTAAAATTGTCCAGTAAAATATGAGAGAGCTCGTGCGAGTTTTATTTCAAAATAATTGTGAAAACAAAGTATAAAATTTCGTTGTGAACAATTTCACCAATACCAACTTAAAACGAACAACTACCTCTTTTCTCAAATCATTGAACTCAAAATAGACCACGACATATACTGATGTAAATCCAAATCCTGGAGTAGGACAGACATAAACATGTGGCAGTGTTAAACCGGTAAACATGGAAGATAATAAAATACCTAAGATGCCACATAAAGTTGTATTGAATACATATCGAAGGAATCAATTCCACACTTTACATGTCGTTTACATGGGTAGATGTTGTTTAAGTTTATATTACTACTGTCACGGCCATGGCAACTCCCGCTATGTAAGTGCATTGCCAAATTTGTTTTATATTCAATATCACCATGACATATTACAAAACTTGTCAGATATTTGAATATTTTTTCGTATTAGATTAGATTGATATCAACGTTTTTATTTCTAGAATGTTAGAAATGTAAATGGTCAGTGTGGACTGTGTGGCGATCCTAGTAATAATGTCAGAAAGCATGAATTTGGCGGGAAATATTCATCTGGAATATTAAGCAGACGATATCCGGTTGGGACATCTTCAATTGAAACACAGATTGGCATGGAATCAAAACATTTTGGATACTTTGAATTTCGACTATGCGTTCAAAATGAATCGAAGAAAGCGACAGAGGATTGTTTTAATCAACATCTTTTGGTCATCAAAGGGGGATCAATACCAAGTCATCTAAAGAGATACAATACAGGAAAACAGGAGCCAAGGGATTACAAACTAACAGTCGAAATTCCACCAGGAATTATTTGTTCACATTGTATACTACAATGGCGTTATAGTTCTAGTAAGTTTATTTACTTACATGGTTGATTTAGTTACAAATAATACAATCAATCACAGTAATACGAACCACTTTTCTGTCATTCATGAAACTTCTGTTACGGAGAGGATGAAGGGTTTGTCCCTGAACCATTATATTTTGGAAATAAAAAAATTGGTATTTTTCTCAAATGCCATCATATTTTCTCGTAAAAAACAGCCAAGTTACATTGTTATTGTTATCATTTTTTAGGTCAATTGTTTTCTACGAAAGAAGATAACATTTTTATAGCCCCCCTCTTCCCCCTAAATGGTCGTTCCCTAAATATTCAATACTAAATACTAATGACTACATTTCACATCTTCAACATTATACGTAGCTCTTTATCCAACGTTCGTCTTCACTGCTCTTTATGAAAGATAATATATTGTGTAATATTATTAGTGCTATGTATAGATGGTTCCAAAGTGAAATGATAGATGAAATAATAAACTTGCAGAAGTTCTCATTCCGCATCGGGGTCTAATTTACAGGGACCGTAATTGATCGTGATCGTATGATAGTTGAATTTACAACTACATGTACCTGTGCAATCAGTGCTTATCAACACTAATCTGGAGAGTTCGAACCCAGTTCATGGCGAGGTGTACTCTATGTGATAAAGTTTGTCAATAGCTAGTGACAGATCTGTGGTTTTCTCCGGGTGTTCTGGTTTCCTCTACCAATAAAACTGACCACGATAGTAGAGAAATATTGTTGAAAGTGGCGTTAAACACCATTAACAATAAGTCAAACCATTTCACTTACTAAGTAAATATTAATGAAGGTGATTTTTATAGACTGACATCATTTTATTCTCTTATTAGTTGATGAATATGGCACTGATTCTGATGGCTGGTCTTGTTACGGTTGTGGCATACAACGTCAGATGAGAAATTGTGCTGACGTCAACATTGGGATGCCTGAATTCACAACTACATCTACATCTACGTATGTGCAAACAACGCCATCGTTCCACATACCAATATTGCCGAAACAATCAACAGCAACGTCAACACCAACCACGACAGCCGTTCCTCAACCCTGGTGGATATCTCATCGACGATTGAAAAGAGATACATCTCAAATGAACAAATTGTCAGTTCTACCCAACAATTTATTTTCCTGGAGAAAACTATTATCAAATAGAAGAAAAAGACAGATCATTTCCGGAGAGCCAATCAATACGGATTATATTTCTAAAAGTCTTGCATTTAAAGCCCATGGTAAACCAAATGGAGGCAAGATTCAAAAAGATTTACCGATTGATATCAAGCCGGAACTAAAATCACGTTTGTCTTCTTTGCTAAACGATTTAATAGGAAAACTTAATGGACGAGCTGATTTTAATCTAAATCATTTTAGCTATGAGCGTGGGGTTGATGTGTTGGGCAACTTAGAAAGGCAAAGAACGAGTAACCGTAAAATGAATAATTACGACAACAGAAATGATTTTAACACGGCCTATAATTCACCAAACACCGCATCACTTCCGGATGATGAACAAATACAAGGAGATTTAGCATTTCATACGAGAGTTATAGAACATAAGAATATGATATTAAACGGCATGTCCCCAGTAAATATTAGAACATGGGAAAAGGCAAACGGCTATAGACATTTGTATCCAACCTCTGAAGAAAGTGATGAAGAATTTGCTTATGAAAAACATACAAAGCATTTTGAAGATTCCGAATATCCGTTCGGATTTAATAAAAGGTACGATAAGGATACGTATTACGACAGAATACGTTCTAAACAATACCAAGGGGAAAATGGAGAAAATCAGCATACAGGTTATGAAAATTATGGCAGTCAATATGATATAAATTCAATAAATATATTGAAAATTTCTGATGTCGTTGGTACAAGTAAAAGTGAATTTATGAAATTTTCAGATAAAAATGAAATTGAAAGTGAATTTAATGAGGTACATATTTCAAAAACTCCAAAACTAAAATACGATAAAACAAACAAATATCAACTTTTAAAATCAAATGTCCCAATACTAAGTGAATTTGAAGAACCCGTTGTGCAAATCGAAAGAAGTGTTAAAACAGACGCGTTTAGTGGTGCTGAGCAAGTATATACCAATCCGACGAAAATGGAGTCGACGGAAGTTAGAAGGGACCAGTCGAAAATAAAATTAGTACCAGATAAATCTACTGAACAAATAGAACATCTAAGCGTTACATTGATACCACATTTGGCACAGAATCAAGAAAGTGTGCTTATCAACAGAAGCATTGCCACTAATGTCGCGTCTGACATTAATTTGCAAATAACGAATGACAATCGTTTACTAAAAGGACAGTCATCTAAAACGGAATTCGAATTGAAAAAGGAAGGAGTTAAAACAAGTAGTATGATCCCGGTTTTGAACAAGACAACTTCATATTCAAACTATCAGGATATGTTAAAGTCTACGCATAGACAAGATATAGAAGCATTAATTCCAAAATTAACAGCCCATGGAACAGCAACATCAGTATCTCTGTCTTCAAGGGTTAACAGTACAGTTACTCCAATGATTTCAATGTCATCGATAAAATCCATCGGAGAGAAACATTCTAAGGGTAGATATTTAGCCATGCGGCTGCATGAACGACATGGCGAAGAACACAAAGCTCTACGTTATCGAAATCTAAGTAAAAGCCATGGTAAATCTAATAATGGAAATAAGACGGAGATCCCAAATAAAACTTTGAAACCTTTAGTTGATAAACAACATGCCGAACTCATAAGCAATGAAGCAATTCATAGATCTGGCAAGGTAGATAACCCCAATATTCAGATCACGATGATAGCAGAGAAAGACAAATCGACGAAAGAGAACATAGTAAAATTAACCGATTCCGAACTTACAATGCCGCGCAAATCTGTAATTACAATTCAACCTAATACGTCGAAACAACAAAGGTACGTCCAAATACCAGTAGGTCCTTTGATTAGCAAACAAACAACACAAACTGGTCCTAATTTGCAGCGAAAGGGGACAATAAAAATAAAATCCGAAATACAAGATAATATTCTACAGCAGCATAAGACGGACAATGGGTTTCCTGAATCAACCCTATATGTTGGTACAGAGATAATTAAGACGATCCCACAGCCAGTACACCCACGTACGACGATACAAGATGAACACGTGACAGGTCAAATATACCTTGATAAGACGCATATAAATAATCTATATTTGTCACATTTACCTGAAAATCGTTTACAGAAGATAAGACCCACGACTGACCTTTATCTAAATAAACCAGTACAATCATTGAAGGAAACACCGATTACAGGGACGGAATTATTGAACAAAGATAAACCTATAAGGAATATTTCAAACGTTAAATCATTGATTGGTTCGTCTACTAAAAGTTCTGAAGATGGACATGAATTGAAACATGATAGCAACTTTAAGCCTTCCGTTCTCATTGGGAAGTCATTACAAAATAAAGCATTAAAATGGAGTCAATCACAGTCTTTTCCAAGCCTACAAATGTCCATACCTAAAGAAATAGTTGAAAACCAAAATGGACCAGATAGAAGCAAATTTATGTCTAGCGATAAAACTATATTCCCCAAGCTACAAATATCTAAACCTGAAATAAAGGTTGAAAGCCAAAATGGACCAGATAGAAGCAAGTTTACGTCTAACGATAAAACCATATCATTTCTTGGCACACATAAACATTTAATCACAGAACGAATACCTTCCAACCCTCCATCACGTAACAACATGCAATTTACATCTAGTAGATCACTTCCGGAGGAAAAAGATGATGACGGACATGTTTATTTCTACGACATAGGTTTTTCACCTGCAAGAAAAATAAAGATTTTCACACCAAACGAACCTATAAATCATTATGATGCATCTTCGTTTGACTCGACGAGTTCGTCCGGCAGTAGTCTTATCGGATTTCTATCAAAAGGATCATCTGTGCAAGATACATCACGTAACACGAATACAAAGTATAAAATGGAACAGCAATATAAAGGCATTCCTATAACGATAATAAGTGATGAAATGTCAACTGTTAAACAGAAAGAAGAAATAATTCATAATGATGAAAACCCTAGACTCAGATTTCTTACTGAAATAAATGATTCAAATATGTGGCGTTACCCTAAAAGGATCAATAAAAGACTTAAACCAAACATAATATATAACACGGTGTCCTCACGACGAACACCGGGGATACGAGTATATCCGGAAATAGAACTTGAATCCAATCCACCGACGCCATTGCTTTTTAGCAACAACAGGCACAATAGAAATGATGACCAACTGATCCGTGCGCCTCGTTTTGAAACACAGTTGATGACTTCATCTGTAAAAACCTTTCCAAGTTTGTCAGTAACTCGGGTTGTGTCACGTGGATTACCTCCCTTGTTTATTAAACGTCAGAGGAGAATTACACCACTACCAACAGTTCGCTCCCTTGACCTTATGAACAGATTATTTCGGAAACATTATTATCCATTGTTGGTAAACAAATCAAGATTATATGTTCATAGAAAAATGATACCACGATTATTTATAGTAAGACGGAGGATATTTCTTTGAATGCAATAAAATTTAAAAAAAAATATTACATTGCGACTTTCCTTGAAGTGATAAAATGAAAACCAAAGGAAAGCCAGCACATTGTGAATGAGTGTAGAATGAGTGTATGATTCTTCAACTCTTTCTTGGCTTGTGTATTAAATCCTTGGTTGTTTTATGTATTGCAATGTTTTCTGTATTATGTATTTAATTCTAGGGTTGTGCTATTGATAGCAAAACGTTTACAGTGTTATGCCTATGGGGCAGTCAGACGGGTTATGCATTGAACTTTTAGCTGATCTATGCATTTAACCGTGATCTGTTTTATGGAGTAATATGATGACTGTAATATGCCTTCATTTGTTTGCTGTGTTATGCGTCAATCTGTTGGTTGATTTTATTAATGCACATTTTATTTTATACACGGTTTGATACACAAATAATGTGCGATTATCCATCAGTCGTAGACCAATTCTGTCAACCTTAAAAATAAATAATATGAAATGTCTGATAACAGTTTTGGACCCTGTCTAGACAAAATATCACATGAGTTGGAAAAAAAACCAACTCATCTTTTGATACTAGATGCAACAATTCAGAAAGCTGTACTTTAAGCCATCTCTCACAAATTATCTTAGTCCTCAACATTCAGCAAAGAAAACATTTTTTCGCAACAAAAACTTAAATTTTAGGCCAACAGTATTTAAGATCCTTTTGCTTGGTTAAACGCGAGGTTAGGTTGAAAATCTTTCTAACTAAGGGACACGAGAGGCCGAATGGCTAAGGACGTTTACTGTTAACCATGGTATTATTAGAACTGACATGAGATCACGCCGTGATATTCACCTCAATTGTTTAGGCTTCCAGAAATATGACTAGAGTAGCACGACGGATGCCACTAGTGGAGAAGGACCTGTTTACCCTTCCAGAGCACATGAGGTCACCTCCATTTTTAGTGGGGTCTATGTTACTCGATCTTTTGTTCTATGTGTATAATCTTTTATATCGTTGTTTGTTCTTTTGTCCTTTTTGCTTTGACCATTGTGTTGTCTTTCCTTCTTCGATTTACGGATTCTGATTACAACTTTGTTATCGTCAAACTCTTCTATGACCTGTAGTTTCACCTGTCAATTTGCAATAGATGTCCGGAATTTCACCAAGTAATTGATGTTAAATTAACAGATCATCTAGCGACTGTCTTAATATGCAAAATTATGTATGAAATATGGCATGTAATTTTGGTTTGTAGTACAAACTAGAAAATAGATACATGTACATTTTGTATTTGAAAGTAGGGCTAGAACCGAATGATAACACGACAAAGTGATATTTTAGTCCAATCTGGCCTCTTCCAAATAGTTTAATAATACAAAATACATGTACCACATTCATTAGATATTTGACAAGCGATCAATTTACTGTCAATACTGAAAGAAATTATATTTTTATCGAAGGCTTATACATGAAACAACCACAGCACATATGTATGCAACACAAGGATTATCATGTACATAGCATGTTCATTACAAACAATCGTCACTATGCCTACAGGTACACCTGTTTATATTTCATCCAGGAAAGGTCAAATAAGTTAACATCTACATATTCAATGTAAATATTGCAAAATAAATTACTTTTCCCGGGTACAATTTGAATTTGGTTATCAAACTCATGTAGAATAATTACATTAAAATTTACCCTTGCTCATGAAATAAAATACATCGGTTACCTGTTACATATGTTAAATCGGGTACATTGATATTATATTGGGTACATCGGTTACCTGTTACATATGTTAAATGGGGTACATCGATATTATATTGGGTACATCGGTTACCTGTTACATATGTTAAATGGGGTACATCGATATTATATTGGGTACATCGGTTACCTGTTACATAGGTTAAATCGGTTACATCGATATTATATTGGTTAAATATGCTACATCGATATGTCATTCTCAATTATTTTTCTTTAATACCTCTTAAACTTGTACACGATTTGATGACTAAGATTTACAGAATCCAAGTGTGAAGACAAACAACCTAGTCAAGATATGATTTCCTTGTCGTATCAACCAATTCATTATCAATTATTATTAAGTTATTGAACTAATTTTAAACATTTGTGACTAGTATTTAATTACAGTGTATCATTCATGAAATTTAAAAGATTTATTGGTTATAATTATGTCACATTTGCAATTCAAACACATTGTTACGCACGTTCTAATGATGTTTGTGCAGTAGGAATGTGTGTACAGGAAGGAGACCACAGAAACATTATAAAAGGTAAGGAATAATATCAGACCAATATTGATTTATTAAATCATGTTTACGCCCTATTTACTACATTGCACTTGTTTATGTTTCCTGTAAAAAAAAGCATTTAAACAAATAAAAATTAATAAATGACTTTAACGGTCAAACAACGCGAAAAAACATTGTGTTCGTAATAGAGTTAATTATTACATCACACTCGAAAGTTTTTTTCCATTTCATGCTATATAAAATTAATGTTTGAGGAATCAAAGGAATAGTCACATACCGTAAATCGACGAAGGACAGACATTGCAAAAAAAAAATCGGCAAAATTGCACAATAATAGTCCACATAACACTACGCAGAAAACTGATATTGCATAATGCTAATGCCACTGACGAAAAGGAGTGCTTCGGAAATAATAATTGCAGTGACCGGTTGATGTGATTTTATTTACCTAATGTGGTTCTAGATTTTACCTTATGCTTACGAATGCGGTTCTCCTGAATATTTCCGTTATATTGATGTACTTACAGAATGGAGGTTACATCGAATACTACATCAAATCAAATCAAAAGTTTTATTTAAAGTCGGTGGTTTATAACATACAATAAAAGCGCTGAAGAGCTTTAAAAACCGACATTACATAAATAATATATAAAAACAAAGCATGCGATTTACAAACACATTACATACAAATTACAATTGACAAGTAAAATGAAAATGAAAATGAAAATTTTAGCAAGCATTTATAGAAGGCATATATTTTTTAGCTAAAAAATAATGAAGCAAATTTATGACAAACAAATAAATTTGAACTAAAAATAAGCAATCACTGCAACACAATAAAACAGCAAAATAAAACAAAATAAAATTAATTACCATGAGCAATACATAAAAGGAGTTGATAGTTTGCAGGCAAAGCACTGGCATGAACTACCATTCCATGAGTTGATAGTTTGCAGGCAAAGCACTGGCATGAACTACCATTCCATGAGTTGATCAGATTTTTAAATTGATTTAAAGTTGTTTCTTTTCCAAAACAGTTTGGTTGCTCATTCCAGAGTTTTGCACCTGCAAATCTAAAGGATTGCAAACCATAATGGATTGTTCTTACCTGAGGTATTACTGCTTTATTTTGGTACCTAAGAGAATAAGATGAATAGTTTATTGTAATTAAATCTTGAAGATACACTGGACATTCTCTATTTATGATTTTTAAAACTTCTAAAGCGTCTGTTCTTAATCTTCTTATTTTAAGAGAAGGTATTTTTTACTTACATAATAATTCTTCATAAGTTATGGAATAGTCTTCATAAATGAACCTTAATGCCCTTTCTTGAATTTTTTTTAACTTTTTTAGTATTTACTTCACCACAAAAGTGCCAAACAATGGGACAAAAATTTAAATTTGACATAATAAATGAGTAGTAAATTGTTAATTTTCCTAATTTTGTTAAATTTTTACCTATTCTTTTTAATACGTTTAACTCTATTGAAGCCTTTTTACAAATGTTTGATATGTGGTCATTAAAATTTAATTTAAAATCTATTGTAACATCTAAGAGTTTTACTTCGGTTTCACATTTAATTTGATTTCCCTTTAGATTAAAAGTTAAATTTTTATCTTTAGCTTTTTTTTCTTTGCCGACTGCAATAGCTTGAAATTTTCAGGGTTTGCTTTCATTTGGTTTATGGAGAACCATTTAAGTGTAAAAGCTTCGTATATACCATAATATTTTAGCGTACAAAATATAATGTCCCATAAAAATACATAATTGATTAAAGACAAAAACACAGTAAACAAGTTTAATACACGCATGGTGTTAGACAAAGTTATCCATTGTGACATGTAATCTATTACTTACTGTAGTACTAAAAATATTATCCCCAGTGATGAAATTAAATATCGACTATCTCGGTACACTGGGTTAATATTAACATGTATTATGTTTATTGTATTTTGTAGGTTTTGTTTCGTATTGTTTTCTTGCTGACACACACTATTATATTTTTTGGACTTCCATTTTTTTTTCTAGAATCGCACCAGACGCACTAAATTAGATAGCAACGTCTAAACTAATAATGATTGAATGTTATTTGTAATATTTTACAATTGAATCAACCAAAATTTCGAGAAATCTAAATTCATAATCTTCACAGGTGCAATTTGATCATCGACATTATGAATTGCCTGATTAATTCGGAATTGCAGTTTCAACGGTTGGACTAGTTTATCTATATTAGTCTGTGATTATAAGGACTTAAAGCGGGCCCTTTTAATAACTAAGGATGAACTTATCTTTCCGGATGTATGTTTTAGTGGTTGGCGCTTTTAATGAGACATGTTTTTGCATATGATATATGTATATATTCTTTGTATTTTCGTTATTGGGTTTTCTCCTGGTCATTAAAGATCTTAAAATATCTTTGGACTTGTGTAGTTTACTTTGGTCTTTACTATTCTAGGTAGCCATTTCTTTACACAAGATCTTTATTCTCATAAACCACAACAGAACAATGGTACAGAGAAAACATCATTCTAATACATTTCACATATTATACACAGTACACATGACAAGATGGATTCACATTAGGAAGAGATTTAATATAAAAGGTGCTACAGAGATAGGCGGTTAACCAGGACGACCTACTGTTATATTAATAACTCTGATAATTTACGAAGGTTTCGCAAAACAGATCTGCTTTTGTTCTGAAATAGCATGCCAAATTTTAGAACATTAACTCTACCAAGATTTTTTTTTTAGGTATAATTTTTTATCATTATGTAATTGTCTACATTGGAGAACACAAGATTCACATCCAAACTCTTATCCAAAATATGAATGTAATTAAAATGTTTTCCTATGAATAACGTCACGACCACGGATTACAAAAACATATTTTGAATAGGGACGGACCATTTATCTTCCAGGGGGGGCATGGTTTTTTTCTAAAACAATATTCTGATTCCCAATGTTGCTGAAAAAAATATTCTGCTTCTGGTGGAGGAAAAAAAATAATTTGATTCATATACCCTAATGTTCAATTCTGGAAAAAAAAATTATTCTTACTCTTGTGTTGTCTGAAAAAAAAAACATACCCCCCCTCTTTTGCAAGTTAAATGGTCGGTCCCTTGTATATTTCACATATGATCATTTTCCTTAATTTGTTTAGAAATAAACTACATTGTATATTACAAATTGTAATGTGGAAATAGACAACATACATATTTCTGTGAATAAATTATTTGAAATTAAAATTTTTATTGATTTTTAATTTATTTATTATTTTTTTTATCTATTTCCTTCGAATATTACAGTATTGTGCCAAAAGTGAGTCATTTATTCCCAAATTGCCCATATTTATTGATAAAAAAAACCCCACATATTAAGAAACTGTTGCACCCAGCAAGCTTTAAATTATTTTTCATCTGATGAATAACGAATATTCCAGAATCAAACACAAAATTGAATATAGCAAACATTTTGATAACTTGTTGATTTTTAAAAACCATCATTTGTAAGTATATTGTAAAATCTACATTAGTACTGTGCAAAATGTTCTGTTTAGTGATAAAAGTATAATGAACATCAAGTAAGAAATACAAAATTTTAAAATCTTTTTAAACACGTTTTTTTTTAAATATAATATATATAATATAGGTAAATTTAATGAATGACACATTTTGGACCTGATACGTTATTATAATATTCGTGGGGTACAAATTTTCGGGGATTTCGTGGGCCAATCAATCAATAAATATATGAATATAGTGGGAAATATTATTAATTCAAATAACCGGCACAGCAACATCACTGATACTAATATAATTCTTTACATTTTGCAATGCATGTACATTGTAATTATTTTACTAGAAATTCGGAACACACTTATCTAAGAACCCATTTTCTATGTTGTTTTAGATGCGGTGTAGTCATGCAGGAATCCATGACAGATAACTGATCTTGACAAGAGTAAGATAATTAGTTATATTTTTAAATGATGAAGATGATTGATGTCTCAGTAGATATTTGACATTTACACATAACACAATAATAAATGTATTATACATGAAGAAGGAAATAGTCTACAGATAAAATATCAATTAATTTCACTCTAATTATATATGTACATGATAAATTTTTTCTTCCCAAAATTTTCTCACAGAATTGGTAAGTAATGGTAATTAGTTTGTGTATCAATTTAGATTAACACGACGGGTACCAGTAGTGGAGCAGGAGGTGCTTACCTATCCGGAACACCTGAGTTCACCTCCAATGTTTAGAGGGGTTCGTGTTACTATATCTTTATATTTCTGTGTAGTGTTTTGTAGATCGTTGTTCGTCCATTTATCCTTTTTTGTCATTGTGTTGTCCGTCCTACTTCTATTTACGGATGCTCATTGCCCCTTTGGTGTCATCGAACTCTTCTTAGAAAAAAAGAGGTCTTGTACTCGCTTGATGTTCTATGTTAAGCTACTCTATATTCCATGACCAGCACAAATTGATGACGTCACAGTGGGCTAATAAAACGTCATAATTTAGTCTATGGCATCTCCATTTGCAACACGATTTCTAGTATTTTTTGTAGATTTCCTATTAGAATCGAAACAATTTATGTCATTCAGTATTTTATTTACGATTTTAACATGAGTTGGTGTAACATGTTCGTAAATTTTAATCTTCGCTCCGATGCCCTCCACTTGGGTAAAAATGAAACGAAGTTATCAGCTACTGATGGTAAAATATCTGATAAATATATTATAAATTGTTTCATATTTTTTGAATATCTGTGTCACAACTGACCACTGGTCTGTTCCATTCGTCGTAAACACTTCCTGGTCTTTTCCTCATTCAAAAAACAATCATGGACTTTGTAACTATACAGATTAACACGACAGAAGTCAGGAGAAGTTGTATTCTCATTTCAATCTGATCCCCTACAAATATTTCAACTTCTTTTAAACGTTTTCAAGGAAACTATGAAAAGTATAGCTATCAATAGATAAATACAAATATTTGGTAAAATTACATATGTGCAGAACACCACCTTTTTGTATTGAAAACGAAAAATTACGTTACCGAGAATTGAATTAAATTTTGCAAATGAAAGAATATAATTACCGCAATTTTTTTTTTGAAAATCCATTGTTTGCGAGTTATTTATTAGAAAATTAATTGACAAATTAAAAATGATTTATTTATAGGTAATATGTATCAGTTACTTATACTATTGAGCAGTATATATCAAAGTGTTCAACATGGTTACCTAGCATGGCCCCCAAACAGAAGTTCACTATGGAGATATGGATATGACACACCTAAAAATTACAATGATAACGCCCTTTATTGTGGAGGTAGAAGGGTACGTTAATATATATATATATTGTAATAAAAAGTAAAGGATAAAGTGATATCTTATGTATTCTACTAATATAAAAACGTAGATATCAAATTTGGTGCGCATGACACGTTTCTGGAATAACCTTCATCAGGTACGCTCAAAATCGAGAGATTTGAAAGCCAAGCAATTTAAAGTTTTTGGAGCAATAAAACCAAAGGGCCTAATTTAATAATCAGGAACAGTATCAATTATAGTGATATATGCTAGCTTAATTTTAAAAGTTTGTATTTCTTGATTTAGGGATTATGGTTATAATGTTTAACGCCACTTTCAAAAATAGTTACCATCGTTGCGGTGGGTTTTATTGGTGGAGGAAACTGGAGTGCCCGGAGAAAACGACCAACCTGCCGAAAGTCACTGATCTACTTTACCAAATGATGTTGTATCGAGCACACCTCTCCATGAGCGTGACTCAAATTTAGTGGAACCTGTTGAAAAGGAAGCTGTAAATTCAACTACCATATTATCACGTTCACGCCGACCCCTGTCATTTCCTGTAAATCATCGAAATTTAATATAAATTAAAAAAATAAAGGGCGACAATCTGAAATACTGAGGAAAAAGGGAGACAATTCCATGGTTTGTTTAACCATTATCATTTTCGCTATATCGAATCCACGCTAAACGTATTCATAAAGACACCAAGAAAAGCTTAAAGATACCAAAGGGACAATCAGAAACGGTATATCGAAGATCGAGTAACACGAACCCCACCGGGGGTGAACTCGGGTGCTCCGGAAGGGTAAGCAGTTCCTGCTCCACTAGTGGCACCCGTCGTGTCATCGTCGGAAACCCACGGCTGATTATGATTCGTTCCTCACTCCATCACCGTAGGTCGATTCGTACAAATTTCCTCGTTTTCATACATAATTGATTAGCCTATTTCATTGGTTTCTTGACCATCATCTTCAGTTATTTAAACCAATCAGAACGCACCTATTATCACTTGTTCGGTTTAATGTAAATACTATTATTGAGTATCCATATTAACCTCCAATTTTGAAGAGTTACATTTCCGTAAGCGCTAATCTGATTGGAAAATTATGTCTGATGAATATTCATGAAAACGAGGAACTTTGTAGGAATCGACCCACGGTGATGGAGTGAGGAACGAAGCGTAATCAACCGTGGGCTTCCGACGATACCGTCGTGTTAATCTAGTTACAAACCCGGTAATTAGTCATGAATGAGGAAAGGACCGGGAAGTGCTTACGACAAGTGGAACATATCCGTGGTCATTTGTGACACAGCTATTCCATAACGGTCAATCAAGTCATGGTGGCGACCGTACCATTTTCGAAGTGATGACTTCAACTTTACCAAAAGGAACCCTTGGTTCAGTAGCTTCCTTGTTAGCAGCAACTCTCTATCAAGATAATCCTGATAGGAACCACAAGCTCCAACATATTATCATTAACATTTCAATCACGTATTTCATTATAAACTTAAACTTATTATAAAAAGTAAAATAAAGGGATACAATTTCATGATATTTTTTGCATTTAACTGCGATGTTTTCAATTACAATGTACATATTTATTATTTGTTTGTTGTAACTAGGCCTTAGAAGATGCAAAAGGTAAATGTGGTGTATGTGGCGATCCTTTTAACGCAGTGAGAGAACATGAGGCCAATGGAATATATGCTTCCGGTATAATTACAGAAAGATATCCACTCAACACAAAAACTATAACAGTGACAGTTTTACTGACAGTCAATCATAAAGGATATTTTGACTTCCGGTTATGTCCGCACAACAATGTACATGTTCCTGTTAGGCAAGAGTGCTTGGATAAATTTGTTCTACCTATTCAAGAAGGTTCATCTAAATACCATAGATTGAGATTTTATCCAATAAAAGTTGATGGACCGATTTATAACTTCACTTTAGAAATCCCACGTGGAATGATATGCTCACAATGCGTCTTGCAGTGGCGGTACCGTACAGGTAATATTCTCATATATTGAAAATATCACATATTTTAGTACTATCTCGTTCCCTTTTTTTGCAATCCATCATTCACTGTATAATCTTATCGTTCACTGTGCATTCCAATCGTTCACACTTTACAATGCGATTGTTCACTATGCAATTCAATCGTTCACACTTTACAATTCAATCGTACACTATACAATTCAATCGTTCACACTTTACAATGCAATCGTTCACTATACAATTCAATCGTTCACACTTTACAATGCAATCGTTCACTATACAATGCAATCGTTCACTATACAATTCCATCGTTCACACTTTACAATGCAATCGTTCACTATACAATTCAATCGTTCACTATACAATTCAATCGTTCACTATACAATTCAATCGTTCACTATACAATGCAATCGTTCATGATTTAGAGTTCAAGTGTTTATAATTTAAAATTCTATAGTACACGCTTTATAATTCAATCGTTACCGATATATAATTCAATCGTTACCGATATACAATTAAATCATTAACGATATACAATTCAATCGTTAACGATATACAATTCAATCGTTAACGATATACAATTTAATCTTTAACGAGTTACAATTCAATCGTTAACGATATACAATTCAATCGTTAACGATATACAATTCAATCATTAACGATATACAATTCAATCGTTAACGATATACAATTTAATCT
>MJUT01009535.1:135013-206925 GCA_002080005.1 Gigantidas platifrons
TCTTGAAGAGCCAAAATGGATTTTCAATATAACTTAATTTCAAGGAATGGTATATTATTCATCGGGTATGATGTAGAAAACTTATGTATAGACTTTAAAAGGTGTTTGTGTCTGTAAGACATATACAATGCCCCTGCGGTTATAATTGCAAAAGGGTTAACCAATGTTTTGCTTATTCAGCATCAAGCAGAAATGACTGAAATAAATGAATCTCTTCCTAACAATATGAAGGAGCGTTGTTTACACGTTAACAGGTTTCAGTGGCTAAGTTCATATATGCATAATTTTGTAAAAAAAATTGTTGAAAATCAAAATCCATATAATATGTACACCTTCAGTGTTGGTACTGTCTACAAAATATAAAAGGTCTAGCTCAAACACTGTAGCCGGACAAACCAACCATATATCCTATATGGATTTAGCAAAATCTGTCTGTAGTTCATGCATCCATAATTTTGTAAAAAAAAAAAATTGAAAGTCAAAATCCATAAAATGTGCACACCTTCAGTGTAAGTACTAACTGTCTACAACATATAAAAGGTCTAGCTCAAAAACTGTAGGAGGAGTTAGCCGGACAAACTATGCATACTAAGTGTGACGAACGGACGTACGGACGTACGGACGCACTGACGGACGGACAGGGGTAAAACAATATGCCCCCGACCAAAAGTCGCGGGGGCATAAACATAAATATAATTAAAGAATAAATATATCTAATAAACCATGCCAGTGCCGAAACACTGACTACTGGGCGGGTGATACCCCGGGGACTAATAGTCCACCAGCAGAGGTATCGACCCAGTGATAGAAACACTGACTACTGGGCGGGTGATACCATCGGGGACTAATAGTCCACCAGCAGAAGTATCGACCCAGTGATAGTATAGTATAAAGACGTCTTAAGCACACAAGACGCGTTTCTGGAATAAACTTCATCAGGTATGAGACAACTACCCAAGGACGGAAGTTTCTGGAATAAACTTCATCAGGTATGAGACAACTACCCAAGGACGGGAGTTTCTGGAATAAACTTCATCAGGTACGAGACATCTACCCAAGGACGGGAGTTTCTGGAATAAACTTCATCAGGTAAGAGACATCTACCCAAGGACGGGAGTTTCTGGAATAAACTTCATCAGGTATGAGACAACTACCCAAGGACGGGAGTTTCTGGAATAAACTTCATCAGGTACGAGACATCTACCCAAGGACGGGAGTTTCTGGAATAAACTTCATCAGGTAAGAGACATCTACCCAAGGATGGGAGTTTCTGGAATAAACTTCATCAGGTACGAGACATCTACCCAAGGACGGGAGTTTCACTGTGCATGCAGTTTGTTTTATTTGTCAGGACCCGCCACTCTCCAACAAGTCCGGCAGTCACGATATGTCTTGACGATAGATTGTTAAGATTGACAATTAACAAAAATACACAAGCCCTGAATTAAGTTAAGAAGTAAACAAACTATTTACCATGAAGTGACTATAATTCGATTAATAATACGCATTGTCTATATAGTAAAGTGCGTTATAGTGTAGTATACACGTCAAAAGACGGTCATAAATCTCTATTAATCACCTTAAGAAGAAAATAATTGGGTTATGATTTACAGATCAAATATTGGACTTTTGGATTAATTATTTAATAGTCTAGTATAATACCAAAATTTACTATCCATAAACGACTCTTTATCCCATTCACTTTAAGAAACAATGCGGTAAATTTTAATTATTTTTTTCATTTACCAAATATAATGAGTTCTTGACTTGTCATTTAAACACGTTACTCGTATTACACTGCACTTGACTTCTTGTAAGACGTATTGCTATGTACATACCATCATACAATAATTAATGTATGTTCTTAGATCTCTGATTCACTAGAAATGTTGATTTTAAATTTCTTTATATATATCCTATATTGTTGAGTTAGATTGCTGTCAAATTAAAAAGTACATATATATTATGTACCATTTACACACGCTTAAAGACGTGCATTTTGTCTATCCCTATATTCGTCTTACGAGACGAGCGGAGGTAACACTTCGACTAGGCTACAGAAGCTATACTTTAATATAACAGATACCGGTATGGCCGAGTGGTCTAGGACGATGGACATAAGTTTAAAAGCGATTGTTGCTGTTATAGTTTAGCAAAAAAGCGAGTTCGAATCAAGTCGAGGGAAAAAATAAGTGCCAGCTCAAAAAGCTAATTTTTACACTGTTGGGTTTAATTTTCAGACATATATATACATTTTTGTATCTATTGATACATAAATTGTGGGTCTTATTTAAAATCTTCTGTTCCCACCGACCGTCTATCTGTCATGGTTTTTATTATTAAAAAATCAAATTAAAAAAAGTCATTTTTAACACAATTGTATGCTGACATTCGTTTCGTACGCCCATTCATTCTTATATTGACTGGATCCAATCAAACACATTATTAGTTGCTTTTGAGTGCCAAAGTATCCTAGTTTAGATAAAGGCATTTAGATTCGTCCTGTGTGCTATATATGTTGTTATGTCAATGTGTGAGCTGTGAAGGGGCCGTAGTTGTCCTGGTCGTTTGGTAGTTGGATTTACAACTACCTGTCCAATCAGTGCCTATCACCACTAAAGTTGTGAGTTCGAACCCCGCTTATGGTGGGGTGTACTCGATACAACATAATGGGATAAAGTCTGTCATTGACTTGCGACAGGTTGGAGGGCTTTTACTCCGATTTCCTCTACCAATAAAATGGGCCCCCACGAAATAACTGAAATATTGTTGAAATCACCATAAACCTAACCCTAACTCTGTGGAAACTATGGGCGTTGGTCTAAGATAAAGCAGACGACATCGTGATCATCGTCACCAACACATCATATACAAAACATTTTCACACTAGACCGAATTATTCTTCCTCTAAAGGGCATAAATAATCTTCGTTAAGTATTATATATACCATGGATCTTACGAATTAACTTATTTAAACCAACGAATCCGAAGGATGGGTTGGTTTAAATAAGTTCATGAGTAAGATCCATGATGGTTTGTAACAGAAATCAATATTGTGTGCTTTCGTCGAGGTCCGCAAAATCATGGAATAACATCAAGATCTTCATGTTAGACCATGGTTTGTAAAAGTTCGCTATTTTTAAGTTGATTACTGCATAAAAACATCAAAGGAAAAATGCGTATTTATGTTATAACTTTCATTATTATTACTTTTTTTGCTGTCGTATTCACATTGTGGTTTGTGTTTTACCTTCACTGAGGCTGTGAGAGGATATAACGCCGTTCTTGAAATATTTAGTCCATGTTTTATGGTCACTTAATTTCACATCTTTTTGTGTTTGAAAATTCTTTGCTAAAATAACAATTAGGAGAAAAAAAAGTTTCTTGACCCTCTCCCTTCCACTTTTCGCTCTAGAGTCCATCTTACAAGTAGTAAAATTTATGTGTGTCGTCCTGTATTATTTACCACCTCTTTTTGTAATTCATTTTATTGTTTCATTTATTTTGAAATTAATTTATTTTGTATCTTTCGGAATCCCCTACAGGTATTGCTGATGCACCGGAAAAGATGGGAATTAGTAGATAAATAAACGTTACAGACAAAAAATATAGATATATCAAATGTATTGCGCATGACGAGTTTCTGGAATAACCTTCAACAGGTACGCTCAAATTCGAAAGAATGGAAAGACAAATAATTTAAAAGTGTTTGGGAGCAATAAAAGCAAAGGGCCTAAACATGACAGCAAAAATGGGCTAAGATCAGCTACAAATATGTCAGCCTAATCAGAGACAGTGATAACATCGGGAAACAAGACACAGAACGAAGAAACAAAAAACTTCGTACGGCGATAGTTTTTGCCCACCTCATGAAATAAACTTATAATGTAATATATACAAGAAAAAACATCACCTGTAATTTGAATATATATCTGTATTAATATTCATTTTCAATATATATTGACATATACCCGGTAATATACAATGTACATTTAACCTACCTTATCTAAAAAAAAATTTTTTTTTTCACATCTATTAACACTAAAATATTTAGCTTACCTTATTTTTGGGTTTTGATTTTGTGCTCATGTTTATTCCTAAGTCAGGTATAATATTTATCGTGTATATCCTATCACTATCAGCTTCAGCCTCTTCCTGATATTGATACTGGTTTCCTGTCACCAATGACGATCTATTTAAACTGGTAAATCTGCTATCAACATATTGACAGATCAATCATTCTCATGGGTTTTTGTATTACACAAATATGAATTGTTTAAACAATAAAAAAAATATTGACGTGAGTGAACTCGATTTGTTGTCAGATTTTTAAATGTTTTGTATACGTGCCCCATTCTTGATATTTTAACCACTCCTACCACAGGGCCTTGTCACTATTCACGTAAATATATTATCAATGCATAAACGTATATATGTTTATGCATTGATAGTATATGTACGTGGATAGTGACAAGGCCCTGTGCTCCTACATTCCAATCCGTTGATTATTTATCTTAAATACCCACTTTTAAAGCCATTATCTGTTACAGACACCATTTAGAAATAAGCTATAAGGTTTCCATGGGTTATCTCTACTTGAAAATATCAAAATTTAATGAAGGTTTGGTTTGAATTTGGTGTATAGTGTTTAACGCCACTTTCAACAATTTTTCAGTTATATATCGTGACGGTCAGTTTTACTGGTTTAGGAAACCGGAGTACCCGGAGAAAATCACCAAATAATTCAAAATTTTAAGTTTTATTTTTAGTTTTATTAGAATTTTTTAATCTTTGTCCAAGGATTGTTGATATATTTTTAACGTAAATATATCTGACCTTTTTGTTTACTTATAGCGAATCTGATCAAGAATATTATCATGTTTATGATAAATTCCTCGCATTGATGTGAATTTTATTCTAAGTATATATATATTTAAATTTCAATCGATGACCAGTGAGCTATGAATATATAATATTTGTTTTTGTCCAGAAGTGACTTATATGATGGCAGTTTAGTTTTATTGGTTGAGGAAACCAAGGTATACCTGCCATGAACGGGGTTCGAACTCACAACTTTAGCGGTGATAGACACTGATTGCACATATAGTTGTAAATCCAACTACCATACCATCATGACTACGACGACCCATGGGGTACTTATATGAAACTTTACTTATATGCTATAAATAATTTTAAAGAACGTGTCGAAATTCAATTAAAAAATAAAATTCCTTGCATTTTTTTTTTCATTTTAGCTAAGCTGGCGGAAAGTAATTTGATCTTCTCCATGTACTAGCATGGTGCCGGTCTTCCTGTAGATACGGGGACATTGATTTGCTCCTTCCGTTTACTCTAAAGTTTTATTATTGTAAAGATATGTGTCACATCCCCAATTGTGTGGTCTAACCTAAAATACCTCTAACCGTGGAGGTAACCCGGTGGGTGTCTTATAAGAAGCAGGTCGCGAGCAATTGGGTTCATCCCCGGTTTTTGGTGAGGTCCGTGTCGGTGATCTTTTTAGCTTCTGTGTTGTGACATTCGTTTTGCTTGTCTTTGTCCTGTGTCTTATGTGCCCAATGTTACCAATGTCTCTGGCTTGTCCATTCTTGATTGTTCCTTCGGTTTTCTCTAATGTTTTATTATTGTGATGATCTGTGGAACATCCCCCATGGACCAACTTAAAATATCTCTGCCTATTAAGGTACCTATAATACATCTACCAGTCTACGTATCTCCTCCATGTTCTACCAATTTGTTGATATCTCTTAAATTTCGTTTTATTAAACATTATGAGAGGTCATGGTGAGTATTTCAGGCATGGGTGACTTTAGCTGATTTTGGGTATCCTGTGTACACCCTTTGGTTTTATTGCTCCCAAAACTTTAAATTACATTGTAATTTGTCTTTCCAATCTTTCGGTCTTTAGCCGTACCTGATGAAGGTTACTCCAAAACCTGCGCACTAAACTTGGTTTCTACGTTTTTATTAATCACTTTGAACTAAAGTTATACTTCAAAATTAAGGATTGATCACAATTTTTTTCGGTTCATGAAGAAATAAACTCAAAAATGTGGTACACACTGGGTAACCCGCAAAGCGGGTTACGCAGGGTGTGTACCACATTTTTGAGTTTATTTCGAATGAACTGAACAAAAAATTGTGAGCAATCCTTATAAATTAATTCCTAATTAATTTTTTTCTTGTCCTAAAAATATTTTGACGGAAAATAATTGCTTAAAAAGTATTAAAATTAAAAATGTTCCCAATTGAGACCCCAACATGTGACTTCCGGTTACAAATTTTGTTTATGGAAAATAACATCAATTTTTTATCCAATCAAAATCTCTTAAACACATCAAATTAATTTATTTGAAGATAAAAACAAATATTGATACTCTGTTTATATATAGATAGAGTTGGTCTAAAAGTATGAAGTACATGTATGTAAGAAAATTTGTCAGGAGTAATTGTTAGAAAACTCCTAAAATGTCAGAACTTGATTTTAAGAAGCACATGGCTATGTTATTGTTAACTTATATAAATTATGATAGCACTATGATTTTGTTTTCGGATTGTGGTGGGTTATCGTAAGCTTCAGCCGAATATCGTGATTACCATATTTGACTTACTTGACTTAATTCCTTCTCTCCTCGTGAAGAATAGAGCTAGAAACAAGTCCGCCCTATTTGCTTCTGTCCTTGGCTGATCTTACTGCCTCTGTCCATGATTCGAAACCAAACTCTTTCCTCTCCTTCACTATGGTACGTCTCCGTGTTTCTTTTGGTCTTCCTCTTTTTCTCTTCCCTTCTGGTGTCCAACCACATTTGTTGAGAAAGAATTAAAGGCGTTGACAAGTACAGTGGGCCCGTCGTGGTCGTGATCGTATGGTAGTTGGATTTACAAATACTTATGCAATCAGTGCCTGTCATCACTGGCGTTGTGAGTGCGAATCCCTCTCATGGCGAGGTGTATTCGATACATTATGTGATCAAGTTTATAGGTGACTTGCAGCAGGTCGATGGTTTTCTCTTGGTACTCCGATTTCCTCCACCAATAAAACTGATCGCCACGATATAACTGAAGCATTGTTGAAAGTTGTTGCGTTTAACACCATAACTACAACTCTTTACAAGTTCAAGGACATCGTAAACTATTGACAGCATTACCACTTGAGGTAGGTATCATCACATGAGATCGTATCTGTGACGTCATGGTACAATCGTGTTCACATCCAGTGATGCAGTTCATAGGTTTGAACCTCAATTGGTACAACCCAAAGACTATAAAATTGGATTTGTTGATCATCCGCTAAGAGCAAATACACTGGTTGGTTCGGATTCATGATAATGTGTCTGAGTGGAGCAACTTTGTACAGCGAGCTAGCATTATAACTATAACTAAGCGTGTTGCTCTAGTACAAAGTGGACCTCATCATCATCTCACTGAAAATAAATGTGTTCACGCCATGATATAGTTGAAAAAATTGCTTACCGGTATTTTTCGTTTTTCTACACTCACTTCGTACATGTTACCATGATATTTGTGTTTATTCAAGAGAATAAACATGTGATATCATTATACTTTTTATTATTTTCTTTCAATTTATGTCAGATTTGGTCAATTTACTTTCGGGAGAGTGAATATGTATTCGGGCCAGTAAAGATTTCATATGTACTGGCCCAAATGGCTTAATTGTAAGTTCCAAATCCCAAAGTCATTGACTGCATGTAAGTAAACTTAATACATGTAACATTAAGCTGAATCGAGTACACATTGTCTCGATCAAACGTGACAATAGAACAGATTGAATACTTAGCGAGATTTGCTGATTTTGTTTTATGACTTGTTTATTTCTGTACTTAACGTTGGTGAACCAATCATCAAGACGGAGATGGTAGAAATACGATTAACCAGTTTAACCCCGTCACAGTTTTGTGCCTGTCCCAAACCAGGATTTGAGTTCTAACGTTATATGACGTGGTCTTGTTTATTATCAATGATTTGAGGTAAGAGGTGATTGTTGAGGTAAGAGGTGATTGTTGAGGTCAGAGGTGATTGTTGAGGTCAGAGGTGATTGTTGAGGTAAGAGGTGATTGTTGAGGTCAGAGGTGATTGTTGAGGTCAGAGGTGATTGCTCGTGTTGTTGATATTGGTGGAATTGTTGACAATCACTGTTTATACTTTATTTTCTTAATTAAGACATTCAATCAAAATGTTATTGTAGTCACCACTGCTTCTGATATAAATATTATTATAATAACTTCATTAATACAAGTTCACAGCCATATAAGGCCGGTCAATGGCTACAAAGAAATGACACAGAACATAAATCAAACAAAATACAAAAAATGTAATAGAAAACATGATACTTATATCTGTATTGCTTGCTTGCTTGCTTTTGATTGATTGATTGATTGATTGATTGATTGATTGATTGATTGATTGATTGATTGATTGATTGATTGATTGATTGATTGATTGATTGATTGATTGATTGATTGATGGATGGATGGATGGATGGATGGATGGATGGAATATAATGGATTTTGTCTGAAAATTTGTTTGTCTTAGAGCGAGCCACCAACGACCACAACCAATATATTAGTAAGGACTGCTTCAACATGGCCGGGCGATCTTAATTTAAGTCAATTGGACCAATTATTCCCAATGGGGTTCTGCATCTACCCTCTGTCGTTCAACACATTGCAGGTTTTACAGAGAATAGCATTTGACCTCCGCAATTCCTAATGTCAACCATGCGCTTAAAAACAGGTACTTCATGGGACAAACATATAATGTACTGTAAAAAAGAAATATCGTATTGTCGAATTCATTACGGAATGGCCATGAGAGAAATTAAAATGTATAGCAATTATTTTTACTTATTATTTTTGCTATATCGTACTTCACAGGAATACAACAACCTTTTATTTATCAGATCATACAAAGTATAATTATTAGCAATTAATTGAAATCTAACGCTTTATAGATCACAAGGGGCCATCTCAAAGTTCTCACAACTGTGATATCGTAAAATTCGATTTTTGTTGTATCCTTTATTTTTTTCTTTGGTGATAACTAACATCTAACAGTTGCAACATCACGTGTGTGGTCATGTCATGTGACATGTCATTCATCTTTGACCGTCCAATCATATGTACAAGACAGTTAATTTTTTTCTGCCAAACGTACGTAGTCAACATTAAACTGTGTACACTCTATTTAAATACTAGTACCTAAAGAGTTGGTAGGCTCATTGCTGATTGGTTGTTGTAATATATGAACCCTGACATGACCTCACAGGTCGTTCGATGTAAAAAAAAAAAAAAAAAAAANAAAAAGATAAAGCCACCTAATATTAATTTGATTTGAACATTTCTAGACGAAATTACTGGGTGCTTTCAAAGTTACACGATATTAATTACATACAGCATTTTTTTTCTGCCAACGAAGTCCACATTACACTGTGGTACCGTAACATTTGTGGTGTTTTTCTTTTTCGAATTCCGACTCCAACTGAGGTCGGACTGGTACTGCAATCTCGTTTGTCGAGTTCGTCGAATATAATAAATTGATACCACTCGGTTCAATGAATATTTGACTATTATACAAGCTTCCATAGTTAATTATCTTTTAATATTTATATTTACGTCCATAAATGCTTCATTGTTCTCAACATCGTCTTATCTTGCGCCATCTAAGCTAGAAAAATATCAATCTAATTAAAATTAGATCTCTCACTTTGCTCTTGTTTATTTATATTTCGCGCGTGTGAGATCTAACGCAAGCCAGGGGCCGTCGCGGTCGTATGATAGTTGGATTTACAACTACATATGCAATCAGTGCCTATTACCGCTAAAATTGAGTTCGAATTTCGCACGTGAAGAGGTTTACTCGATACAGCCTTATGTGATAACTTTTGTCAGTGCCTTTCAAGTCGGTGGTTTCCTCTACATATATAAACTAACCGTCATGATATAGCTGAAATATTGTTGAAAGTGGCGTTAATCACAATAAACCTAACCCTAATCCTAACATAGAATATCACAGGTACGGTCCCGTAGCTAATCTATATTGAGTTCTTTCTTGTGAAAGCATCGCCTTTTTAACGTATTCCCGAGTGTTTCAACGGCAAAATGTGTATGTTATTATTTGTGAGCCAATTATCTTCTAATTCTATATGGTTTTTTTTTTCCTAATCTAGACAGGATAGGAAAAATATCTAGAAAAAAAATAACGTATAGATTTATAGTTTTCTCTAAACTAAATTAATTTAAAGTAGAAATGTTGTAATAATCTTTGAGATGACCCCTATTTACAATGTTGTAGAAAACAATCTATTTTCAGACGACAATCATCCTTGGACGGTACATTTGAGGTAAATGAATGCGGACTGAGAAGGGCATTATATTCAGCAAAATGTAAATATTTCAGTTTAGCTAGTGATACTCAAAAATAGCTATATATTTGACCGTTTTTTATTCTCCAAAAAAATGTACTATGCATGCTTTATATTTAATAAAATAATGTTTTAGCTCATTTTCGTGTTGATATATGTGAGAAAGAATGGATGACAGGACTATATTTGTTGAAAAATTCCAGAATGATGCATCAAAAGATGGCGACTGATTAATCATCGGCAAATTTACGGAGTCTGTCGAATGATCCAATAATAACTACTCGGTCATACTTGTTACTTGTTCTGTAACTTCCTCCATTGAATGTGGAGCACTGCTTGTTTGAAGCATATTTTTAAGCGGTATGTACATCATCGTTAAACAAACAAAAACAACAACAAACAAAAGTAGACAGAACAGTGTACAACATTTGACATTTGAGTCTTTGTGACTCTAGCTACTCCATGAATTAGCAATAATTATGTTGTGTCTTCAACATGCTAATAATAATAATAATAAATTAATGTTCCGTTACATAAAACTTATTACTTTAACTGTTCACCATCTGCATGTTATAATTTAAATTTTGTGGTGGGATGCATGTCCTATTATGTGTCTTTACGTTCCGAGTTCCATGTTGTGACGTCCGTTATGATTGTCGCATGAAAACGATGTTCGGTTCGTCTTGTCCTCCAGTTCTTTGCAGGAGAGCTCATGTCATAATTACGTTATTTGTGTTTGTTTTCGCATAGTGGTGTCGAGCACATGTTGTGTTGAGTTTTTATTTTAATTGTCTTCGTCTTGTGTACACTATGTTGCCATTTTCACTGGATGGTCCCTTTTTGATTCCCCTTTTATATTCTCTAATATTTATTAACTCCATTAAAGTCGATCGAAAGATAGTTTTCTGTGTAGTGTTTTGCATAGCAATGATTGTCCTTTTTCTTTTGGTCACTGTATTGAATTTGCCTGCCCTTGCGCTTCAGTGGGAATCTTCAAACATTTAATGCAAAAGCGAGTATATGCAATTTTACATGGTTAGACCATATACAGTGTGAAACAGTAAACTCAAAATTTATAAAACTCTATAAAATTCCGGTAACATCTCAGAAGAAAACTATGTATCCTGTCCAAAATTAGAATATAGAAAACTAATAACAAAATATAGAATAAGTGATCATAATTTGCTTATCGAAAAAGGAAGATACTTAAAAATCCATAGAGAAGAAAGACTCTGTAAAAAATGTAAGAAAATAGAGGACGAAACTCACTTTATTTTATACTGCGAAAATAACAATGCCAGAAGAAAAGATTATTTGGATTTAAAAAAAAAATGACAATGACAATTTTAATTGTTTATCAGATTTAGATAAAGTGTCTTATATCCTCAATCTTAAAACACCTACTCAGGTAAATAAGCTTGGTTCCTTTTTAAAACGGTCTACAGAACTGAGAACAGGGGACTCTTGAAATGTTTATTTGAAAATTATTTTGTCTTTATTACCATGTTTGTATTGTTTGTATTCTGTTTATTTTTGTCACATGCAGTAACTGTATAATGGCAATAAAGTATTTGAATTTTATTGTGAAAAAAAGCATGTGTATAATTTTCAACCTGGTTCAATTAAGTCTGAAAAAACGCGTGTGCAAATTTACATTACCTCAAATGAAGTACAAAAAAAAACAAAAAAACAACAACGTGTGCAATTATACATTGACATTGCCATTGGGTCCTATCATTGCTACTGGTCACTGTGAAATAAACTAGAAAAAGGGTATAGGAGATATCATATTAAAATCTTTTATGATCACCTCCGTCCTTTCTATATGCCGCGCACACCGTCATATTACGTAACGTTTTCAGATCAAGGACACCATGTAGGTAATGCTATTGTCATTTGATTACATTGGTTACATGCGTTTATCTGAAAACAAACGTTTTCGTAACCACCGTTGGTACAGTGACGCCACCTGATGGGAAAAGAGGTGAATGTTCTCCATTGTGAAGTGACATGTTGACTTTCCAACGTCTTCTGCAATGTTTTTTTCGCGGGAGCAACTTCGGATATTCTCATGATTTTTCATCTGAATTTATGACATACAGCTGCCGAATAACACTGTCACTGTCTAACAACTGTTAATCGAATATTACGTCCTATGAATTTATAATCCGTGATATTAGCAATGGATTTATGGGTGAAATTAGTCAAATTTTGGAGAGATTTTTTTTTTATTTGTTTTCAAAGGTTATACTTGCCGTTTCAAAAGTGAGGCCTTTGCCTCCATTGCGCTACGGTCATGTAGTCCTTAACCCTTTGACTGCTCTAGGGACATATGTATGTTGGTATATTCTATAAAATGTATCTTTAATATGAAAACTAAATGTTAAAGAAGATAATAAGGGTAATAACAAAATTACCGAACTCCGAACAATCTTCCGAAGGTAAAGTCAAATGTGTAAGTGGTAGAGACACCGATCATCCATAGATAACCTCACTGTCTTTGACTTACGCATACGATATAGCTGCATCAACTCGGGGAACGTAAATATGAAAGTTACCATCATGTTTTTACATAATGTCAGGAATATTACCGCATACGACGTTACGATTATACACGAAACGTCGCAGTCAAAGGGTTATTAAAAGCCCTGTGTCAAAACACTGTCAAATTTTTGACCTGCAGGATAGATTCAATGAATATCATATATAGATATAAATACACTGTAATTGGAATTAACAAAATACAAACGTGTTTGTATTACTGAAGGCTTAAACAAAAGACTTTTTGATAAACAAAACATTTTATTTGTATGTGACAGTTACCGGATGTGACGTCAGTATTGCCAGAGAATCGTCAGGCATATCCAAGAGATCAATAAATTCCATGCTAGTCCTGCAAAAATAATACAAAATGTTTTAATTAACTTAATACTACCCTGAAAATGGTACTTGGAAAAGTTGCATAGCAAAGTTATTATAATGAAGAAAATAACAGCTTTTTAAATTTTTGACATGGAGAAAGTGGTGTCTCATTACTTGTGTGTGAAAAGTGATCATGGTGGTCACGATCCCATGGTAGTTGGATTTACAAATCTATGGAATAAATACATATCACCATTAAAGTTTGATACTCTTCCATAGCCGGTACATTCGATACAACATTTTGTGACAAAGCTAGTCCGTGACTTGTGGCAGGTCTGTGGTTTTCTCTGGATTCTCTAGATTCGCTCATCAACAGGAATGGCCACCACGATTTAACTGTGATAGTGTTGAAAGTGGTGTTAAACCACAATATTTCTTCTCTCCTATGAAACATATAAATATTTTTTTAACATCTTAGAATGAAAATAAACATGATAACCTATTTATTTTTTTCTTTATGGCAGGGCAAATATTGCCCATGCAGTGTTTATATTCTTACCGTAATTCAATCTATTCTTCAACCAGGATTGATTCCATTAGTTATTTAACCGAGAGCGGTAAGGGTGTTTCCGGTTGCGTTGGTAAGGTCAAGAAGAAGCAAGAATCCGAACACTGAAAACAAATGTTTAAATATATTATTTAATCAAAAATTGCCATAAAAGTAGATACGATTCATAAATAAAAACTCAGCATGAATGACAACGACCATGCATAATCTCGTGTTGTTTTTTGACGCATGCGAGACTTGGTGGACGAGTAGAATGGAGATCGCATGCGTAGTAATGAGTACTTCCTTCCTTTTATCAAAATCAAAATCAAATCAAATCAAATCAAATCAAATAAGTTTTATTTAAAGTCGAATATCTATAAACACATAACATCTAGTGAGCTTTATGTGTTCATAGATATTTTATTAATTCAAATGATCATTTCTGATTAATATGAGGCAGATGCAACCTGAAACGCTCCCGAAGAACAGTGGATTTCTTGCAGCAGACGATCACAATGCCGGAATGAGAACGTGCAGTGGCAAATGATTAAAGATTCGGTGTTATTCGCTTTGAGTTCGGGATTTTCCGTTTCATTGTTTCATTTTTATATAATTACATTACTTCCGTTTTTCATTGAAATGATACAATATGATTGGTTATGAAGTGATCACATGATTATAAAAGAGATGTTTCAAATCACAATGAAACTCAAACCCGAACTTGCACGTGCCTCCATGACGACGTCAGATGTAAACAATCAATAGCGTAGTAATTTCCAACAGCAAATGATCCAACACAAATAAAATTCACAACGAAAAATTCAACTATATTAAATTTTGGTGTGATTTAGATATAATTATAAGAATTGAATGAATTCTTTTGAAGTTTCATTGGGTATGAAAGCGTTGATCGAACTACATTTTCAACATGAAGTGCGTTATTGAAAATGTACTTCGGTCAATGCTTAATTGAAAAAAAATCGGCTAGAGGTGTATTGTTCTGTATTTCTTCTTTTTTTCTCGTTGCATCGATCACTTCATTTGCTACTCGCGTATAGTTTAGGTCACGTGACCAATCATACGCTAGTTGTGGATTATTTAAATAAATAAATGACAAGACTCCATAAAGCAAGCAAAGAAATTTCACATGCCTGGAAAAAGAAAGTCAAGTGCAATGAATACTGAAATTTATTTTTATACGATTTGTTGTATCAATTTTGCGTGTACATCTTGTAATTTGTCTTTTAATTTATTTCCGGTCGGAAGCCATGTTGTTTAACATTTTTAAGTGCATTAGTACATAACCTATTCATAATTCTACCATTAACGCACCCGACAAGGTATATGACGATTCGTAAATTCCCCTGATATTTAAAAAGTATATATCTAATACACTGCACATGAGGTATATCTGGAATAAATTTCATCCGATACCCTACAATTGATAAGATTGGAAAACCAAAGAACTGTAACGTCTTTCTGAACAAGAAAATCAAAGTTTCTAAACAGGGTAGACAAATCGGCTACGGTTCGCTATCTGGGTGGTGAGTATTAGTACTAATAATTAATTAAAAACCTGTAAATTAAAAAAGTTAATTAAACAGGAATTCGTTTTTACCGTTTCCAATTGATAAAAAGTAGCCATGATATACTTTGATTTACTTGTACATTTAATACACCATACCTTTACACTACAAACATTCAAACCCGCATTGGTGGTGTAATGGTTTTCGTACTCGCCTCGAATGCGGTAGATCGTACATGTAGGTTCAATCCCCGATCTTGTCAAACCGCTAAGCACGCAGCATTATAGAGAAAGAACAAAGACTGGTTGGCTTGGAATCGAGATAATGTATCCAAATGGGACCCCATATCTATCCGCGGACTGTTGTTTCAGTGAGCTAGCACTATAAAAATCCAACTAAGCGTGTTCGTCTAGTTAAACAACAACCACTCACTCACTCTATTGCCAACACTTACAGTAGTTTAGAAGTCTGGAAGTTCTCAGTTGAGCTGTAGCAGCGTTTCCGTAATTGTAATATCCGGTTTGCATTCTGTAAGCATTCAGCTGGTTGTTATAGTAATATGGATATCCGGTTTGGTGTGACATCCCTGGCAACATGGCGCTAACCATAACGGCAGAGATCAGACATGGCAAAACAATCAACAGAATAGATTTGTTCATTTTTAGAAAGTGACGATCTCCTGCTAAAAAAATAAGACTGAGTTAAAGTTTGAATATATTAAAATTAAATTATGCTTAAACGATTTTTAAAATAAAAAATCTTTAAAAAAAATTAAATTTTGAGTGAAACGAGAATTTTTTCTTTTTTAAAAGGGTATGTTTTTTTTTTTTAACAAATGAGCATTTATTTTTAAATTCACATGGATTTCAGATTTCAAATGATAGTAAAATATGGCCATGTGTATTTGTATTTGTATTTTTTTTATTATAATTAAAGTCGAGAAAAACTCATTTAAAGATATGAAATGTTTCTTTGCAACCTCACTGGAATGTATTGGCCGGATTAAATTTTATTGCACAGTTATTTTTCGGACTGACTTAATTTCTGTCCGTCTTTGCTAATTTGTGTTATTTTCTTTATAAATAAACAATCAAACGATATGCAAATTTACAATTGAATACTAATTTGAAAACGAGGAATCTTCCTACTAGTTTTTTTTTTTTTTTTTTTTATAATATTCTTATATGATATAACTGTTATAAAAGCGGGAAACAAAACAAACAAACAAAACAAAAAACAAAAACAGTTGGAAATTTGATTATTTTTCAAACCTTACACAACATAATAAATCATACTGGTCAGGCATATAAATATATTCCTACCAACACTTTTTATCAAATAAATTCAAATCGTAAACAAGACAAGATAATAAGTTCCTTACCTGATCACAAAGAAAAGTGCAGTTAATAGATTTTGCTGGAAAATTTATACCCTGAAATACCGCCATTTTGTTGCATGTACTTCCGCGTCGTCTGCGCCCCGTATTACGTCAAATTGACGCACACGTATACTTAATTGTAACATTACACTGTGTACAAGCTGTTTTTACTGCAAACTTCCGATGTGAAATAATATATATTATAGTTTTGTGGTAGTCAGATATTTTTTACGTGACTCCAACATTTAAAATGGAACATTATACAATTATGGCCCTCGGAAGAGTTGAATATCCAAAATTGTCAACCCCACTAGGGTTATTTCCCCGAGGGCTTTAGCCCGAGGAAATAACAATAGTGGGGTTGACAATTTTTGATATTCACCGATTCAGAGGGTCGTAACTGTTTTATTATACCGAACAAACAGTTGAAATATACTGTTTAATATATTAATTGTTAAAGTATTATTCCATGTTTTTACACCGTTGAATAACAGGGTTATTCAATGGACGTGTGTAATTCTTGAGGTTATTCACCGTTGGCGGCGATTAGAAGCAAAAATATCCTGGGGCCTGTTTAACGAAATTATCCTAGACACAGGACCATCTTATGACTATCTTAGGAAATGTCTGAGACAGCACAACGCAGCTGTCTTAAGACCATCCTAGTAAAGATGGTCTTAAGACCATCCTAAGATATTCATTTATTAAAATATTCATATGGAGTGGAGATAATTAGCCCAATAAATAAAAAGATAATTTTATATTAATTATGAGCTTTCAATAAATTTAAAATCAGAAAGAAATTTAAATTAAAAAGGCAATTTGTAGTTAATCACAAGTTTTAGAGTTAACATGTCTCTTCTGTACAATATGCATATCGCAATTGTCAGTCTATATTAACATTATTAAGCTGTCAAACGAGTTATTAACGGGTAGTACACCCTATACAGATAAAAACAGTGAGTAAAGTCGTGCAAATCGTGTTCTTTTGTATGATAGACTTTCACCTTATATAAATAGAGTCGTATTTTGAATGTTACGCATACATCCAAAATTATCCGAAAACGTAGCCCGAACTTATCGACGATGTTTTTTATTATGTGAACAAGTGTGGACACAGAAATGTGCTGTCCAAAAGGCAAGAGTGGATGTCAATATTTCATATTATTTAACTTTAGAAGAAAAAAAATCATGGACACAGGGGTCCTGGATTTTTTTTAATAAAAAACTAATCCTGGATTATTATTTTTGATTAAAGTCCGGTCCTGTGTTATTATTTCAAATCCCTCCCCCCCCCCAAGGGATATAAAATTGTACCATTAATAATAAATTAATAAATAATAAATTCAGATTTTCTATTTATAATAAATCTCATTTACAAAACCACTGATATTTGTTCAATTTTTAACGCTGATTTAAGCTTTAGTCGCAACAAATTTATATTTTTCTCTTTAAACTGTCGAAACATAACATTTATTTAACTGTAAAATTCACCCTCTTTTTTCCTTTTTTTCTTGTTTAAATCAATAATCAACAATATTCCAGAATCAAACAAATGAATAAATATAACATAGCATATTTCCTTTACATTGTCAAGATTCTATATTTATAAACTAAACTATTGACCTGAGTAACCTTGCTAAACCATGCGGATTCAGTGTGTTTTAAATCGGTCATCCAATCAGGACGCTCATTATTTTCCAAGATAAAAATAGACTACACATGCTACTCACAGTGACCCGTGACCCAGATTAGCACGTATCAGGAATCTTTTCTGTATATGGTATATAATTAATAATAATTTATTTTACTCTATAGCTGTGTATTTAATAATTATTATCTTTTTTATATTTATTTAAATGTATTTGTTACCTTAAGATAGTCCTAAGTCACCTAATTCGTTGTCCTAAAGTTAGGATAACATTTAGGACATATCTTAACTTAAGAGGCGGTCGATAAACAGACTTAAGACAAAGACATGTCCTAAGACCATCCTAATATATGTCTTAGTCCTAAGACATCTTCGTTAAATAGGCCCCAGATTATTTTATGTCATGTGATTATCTTTTAACCAATAGAATTGATTCTTTATTGTGTGAGGTATAATAAACTAAATTAATGCTCTCATCGTTTGATTTTTTTCATCATCATTTTTCTAACGCTAGAGATATATTTTCCCAGTTTCACGCAGTTGAAAATTAAAAAAAAGTTAAACAATAATGGATGACAATATAAACCAACTACAGCAATACAAACCCCCTCTTTGTCAGTCCTCAGATTTTTAAACACGTGAATAATAATTACAATTTACAGAGGCCGCTGGAAATCTAGGTTTTGGATTTGGACAGGCACAAAAATATGGCGGGGGTTAAACTGATTTCGAAGAGCGGTAAATATTTTGGGGATCAGTATAGTATTTTTGTTTTGTTAATTTGTTGAATTAGTGAGCTATTACTTTCATATATTATAAAATTTTAAAAATGAACAAAAAACAAAAAAAAAACCTGATAAAGTATCCCTGGGAATTGCCGAAGAGTAGAAAAATAAATTTGTTAGAGCTTCACCATGTTCACTGCAATAATATCGATTACAACAATATGCTACTTTTATAGGAAAGAGGAAATGGAAAACAACACTATTGAGATGGGTGACAATACGTTTACGCACATTCCAAACAGGAGATTGTACGATTGCACACAATTCACCTGTATTTTAGTGTTACGTTTGCGCACACTTAAAATTCTATACTTCAAATGAACAGTATTTCCTACACTTATACCTGTATGATTTATATAGAAGTGATGAGTATTATTTAATATACAATTATTCATTCCGAAATAAAATTTTGATTTGGAAACATGGAAAAATGTGCCACCAACACAGGGAAACCTGGCCTTGTATATGATGGTTTTCAACATAGAATCCATAGAGAAGCTAAATCATCGAGAACATGGCAATGTACTAAAGAAGAATGCATGGCAACATGCACTACTGATCTCAGTGACTTAATGGTGTTAGACGGCCATTCGAGCATAACAATTCTGAACCAGATGAGAGATCGATTCAAAGACATTTGTGTTTGACTTTCTTTCAAATAAAATATAGTTTACACTAAGTACCTCCTCACCCCAACTCATTGGAAAAAAAAGACCATGACATATGACATTAGATATCCAGAGCATGTCTTGGGACAAGGATAAAATGTGTATCTTAATTCTTATCTAGTAGTTAAGATGGTTTACCACAAGTATGAGATATAAAGAAAAATGAACAGCTATCCCATTTAAATCTTCAAAGATAATTAACTCTGGAAGCTTGTAGAAAAAAATACAAATTGTCGGAAACCAATGCGGGAATGACATGGGCTTAAAGCATGACAAAATATTCTCATTAAACAGCCAATGAAATTATTGGATTTAAAAAACAACAACATTACGATACCAATCAGAGGCTTGTTATGGACATGTAAAGGTCCAAGATAACCTCGTTTATTCGATATCCATCACGATTCGACCAAACAAAATGTTTAACATTATTTGGCGCCAATTATTTATTTTTTAATAAAAAATATCACTATTGAATCTAATAAAACGGTGATAATGTTATATTTTGTGTGGAACTGTCATCCTGAAGGGAAATATGTGGTATATATTGATCGCAGGCCTTCGTGGCATGACAGTCCATCCCCTTTTTATCCCCTCGCCAACGAAGTTGCGAAGGGACATAGTAACGCTATCGTCCTTCCTTCCTTCCTTCCGTAACATCCTTGTGAACACTCTAGAATCAACATCCTTCAATAGATTTTGACCAAACTTGGTACATACTTAGTCCTTGAGAGAATCTGGAGCCCTATTGATTTTCAAGGTCATAGGTCAAGGTCACCAGGTCAAATTTTTTACCGCGTAACATCCTTGTGAACACTCTAGAATCAACATCATTCAATGTTAAACTATGACCTGTAGTGACGACCATTTTGGATGTGTGATCAATACAAAAATAACAAGGGCAACGCAAAGCGTGGCGTATCCCCTCGCCTAAAAAATTGACTCCTTGACCTTTGACCTTGAAAATCAATAGGGTTCCAGATTCTCTTAAAGACTAAGTATGTACCAAGTTTGGTCACACTCCATTGACGGATGTTGATTCTAGAGTGTTCACAAGGATGTTACGGAAGGACGGACGGTAGTGTTACTATATCCCTTCGCAACTTCGTTGGCGAGGGGATAAGGGCAACGCAAAGCGTGGCGTATCAACTTACCTAAAAATTTGACCCGGTGTCCTTGACCTTTGACCTTGAAAATCAATAGGGTTCCAAATTCTCTTAAGGGCTAAGTATGTACAAAGCCGTTTTGGTTAAAATCCATTGAAGGATGTTGATTCTAGAGTGTTCACAAGGATGTTATCAGAGTTATTGAAAAGTGTCGGTTTTGTCGGTTTTGCCGATAAAAAATCTAAATGTCCGATAAATTCAGTCCCTCTGTCGGTCCGGATGTCCGATAGATATGCGATCATGTAATTTTCAATTTTCAAGAATTTCGTGTCCGTTTCGTAAACCGGGTATCGTTTACAATCCAGGGATCTACACTAACAGTCGCCCAAGGCGACTTAAAATTGTATTGGGCGAGTGAAAACTCGATTACTTCTCGCCCAGGTGAAGACTGAAAATTTTGGGAGCGATGTCAAGAATTATTAATTCCTGCACCGGATTTTAGACGTACCAAAATTGCGACTGGTTTCCGATTTTTATTTTACTTATTTTGGTAATGGTATATCGAAATCAGCGGTGTCAGTAGAATTATCCCTGAGAAATGATTGTCGGTTTCCTCAAGTCAATTTTTTGCCGCCGGGTCGTTATCTTTTATTACTATTACTAATAAATACAATAAAATAAAATAAAATGAACACACCGGCCCTCTATTCTAACTCTAAGATAGCCAAAGCGCTTAGGATATCGGTAAAATGATCATGATTTAAAACCTGTACGTGACGTACATTATGGATAAAATGGCCACTGGTGATGTGCCCAGTGGAACCGTTCTGACTATTTACAGAAATATACGCATTTATCAACGAAATATGAGTGATGCAATTTTATTGGTTAGCAAAAGCCTTTATGATTTATTTTGTGACCTTCACGGGAAAGATACCAAAAACACTGATTTGACAGAAACAAGAAAAAAACAAAAATTTTAACACAACACACTCCTTTATACCATTATAGGACCAAAAGTGAGACCAGGTGTACCATTGATGGTAAGCATATTCTACATCCCATAAGACACATGTTTGTTCATTTTGAATTTGTGGTTTAACATCTCTTGAAGAAAAAAACCCTGCATGCAAGCCTGTCCTTAAAATTTTCCTATGCAGCTATCGTAGGGGAAACCAACAATCAATTTTACATGGCCAGATGACAATGCATAATTGTTTGTTGACAATATATTTCAACTATTTCAGAGCCTATGGCTAAGCAAACCACAACTGAAAATTAAAAGAATGAAAGTCATATTTCTAATTCTTTCAGATATTGTTTTAATCATATTCATAAATACAGTATACAGTATAAGATTAAAATTGGTGATTAACTTTAAAACACATATAACATATATCCGCAACAGAATACCGAAGGAACAAGTTAAAGGAATTATTCAAAAAAACAACAGAATCCAAAAACAAGTCAAAATGGAGATATTGTTAAAATATCTGATTTACCATATCTGTAATCTACCTAAAAAAAAAGCTGGGCGCCTAACTTATTTGTTGGGCTCCTTGAAAATGAAAGTTAGGAGACCAGGTGGCGACCATGGTTCAAAAGTTAGTGTATATCCCTGCAATCACTCGGAAACATCCGCTTTTCATTCTTATATTGTGTTCCATGCACTGTTGGGATCTCTTCAACTGGTATCATGAGAAATACAAAAAGGTAATGTATAAATGTAATAAATAGTATAAATGTAATAAATAATTAATGTAAACCAGATGTAAAATAACTCATGATGTAATATAACGCAATCCCACTGACATTTTGACAAGATGGCCGCATGGCCAATACAGTTTCATACGGATGCGAAGCCGGGGGTTAAAAGAAAGGTTGACCCATTGCCACACGTCGATAAAAAAAAAGAAATACGAGGAAACACGCAAACGTCTTTTCCTCGAATCATGGAAAGATAAGAGGCCATGGTTAAGAAATGGGCGTAGGTAATGGGCAACTAAACTATCTTGTTAGATGGTCAAATGATGTTATTATTAATTGAATCTGAANTCCATTGACGGATGTTGATTCTAGAGTGTTCACAAGGATGTTACGGAAGGACGGACGGTAGTGTTACTATATCCCTTCGCAACTTCGTTGGTGAGGGGATAAGGGCAACGCAAAGCGTGGCGTATCAACTTACCTAAAAATTTGACCCGGTGTCCTTGACCTTTGACCTTGAAAATCAATAGGGTTCCAAATTCTCTTAAGGGCTAAGTTTGTTCGGACTGACAAAATCTTGAAGGTTGTCAGTCCGAATGTCTGACACAACCAAAAAAATTTCAAGAACTCTGTGTTATGGAAGGACGGACGGAAGGTAGCGTTACTAATATTCCTTCGCAACTTCGTTGGCGAGGGGGTAAAAATCACATTTTGTAGAGGACAAAGGCACCTTCTAACCAAGTTTGCTTTGTAACTATTCAGTGTTTCTAGACAAAAATATTCCCCTCCAATAGAGTTATTATTGCTTGGTCATTATGAATTGCTATTTCTGACATCCATTATGGATTTTCAATTTACAAAATCAACCAAATACTTTTTAGAGGGTCATAAAGGAACGTTCCTATCAAGTAAACAATTCAGTCACACACGTGGTTTTAGAGAAGAATTAAAAAAAAAACTAGAAAAGAAGTATGTCCCCGCACTTGAAAATTATGGACAAAGTTGTTTTGTTAGGAGTGATTTTTTAAATATGAAGTGTGTCAGTAAGACACAAATGATGCCCCCGCCTGAACAAAACTTATTGCATTTGGGACATCAAAACTGTAGTAGGAGCCATACAAACAAAGTTTCCATTATGTAGCTAGTAAGAAGGATATGAAGTCCAACTACCTATCATTTTGTGAACATTTGACAACCCCCCCCTTTTCGTCGCAAGGGCATAAAAGTCTAATTACAGGGATAGAAATTGGGAAGTTCAAGCTGGTAGCACAGACAAGTTTTTTTGATAAAACATGTCTATATGTTTAACTAAATTATAGGTAAAAGTTTAGTAGCCCAGATCAAAATCTAGGGGCCATGGGCGACTGGGCCCGTTTATTTCTGTCCCTGAACTACCTGTCATTTTGAGAATATTTAATGAAAATCAAAATCCTGTGGACATGCACACCTCCATTATGTGTATAAACATCCTGCAAAATATTAAAGCTGTAGCTCCAAACCTGTAGGAGGAGTTAGCCGGACAAACCATGTTCCCTTTAATATGCATCCAGTACGAAAACAATGACTAAGTCCAACTACCTGTCATTTTGAGAATATTTGAAGAAAATCAAAATCCTGTGAACATGCACACCTCCATTATGTGTATAAACATCCTACAAAATATTAAAGCTGTAGCTCCAAATCTGTAGGAGGAGATAGCCGGACAAACCATGTATCTATATAGGACGAACGGACAAGGGTAAATTAATATGCCCCCCACGACTCTTCGTATAAAAAATTAGCCAATCATAAAGTGTAATGGACTACAAAAAATACATTTCTACCAAGTTTGGTACAAATTGGGCCAGTGGTTTGTGAGAAATAAATTAAAATGCTAAAAGTTAACAGACACAGACAATGCAAGACCAAAGTGATTACAATACCTCACATTTGGCCCAGAACAAATAAATGGTTCCATTTTGTGAACATTTGACAACCCCCCCCTTTTCGTCGCAAGGGCATAAAAGTCTAATTACAGGGATAGAAATTGGGAAATTCAAGCTGGTAGCACAGACAAGTTGGCTCATTGAGTTAGACAGTTGGATTACCTAACATCTCGTACAAGCCTATCAGTATCACCAAATACGGCGTGGGTTTGCACCAGCTTTGTAAATTACAAAAAAGGGTGCACTCGATTCACAAGTGATAGTTTACCAGTTACTTGCCCATGGTCGGTGGTTCTCTCCGGCTTCTTCCACCACTAAAACGGGTCTCCATGATATAGCTGAAAGTGGCATCAAACACAATAAAATCAATTAATCAATCATGTTTCCAAGCTATTTCATACATTTAGAAACAAAGCTGATGTGAAGAGTCCACCATTTGAAAATTGCTTTAATGTTTTGCATAGCAACAATACATACAATGGTATTGCCAAATGCTATATATATATATATATATGTATACAGTATGTATATTTAGAAGATGAACCCAATAGTGAAACCTGTCTAAACCAAACCCTCTTGGGATCAGCTTTTGTGTGTGGAATAGACAGGTGTTCGGTTTATACAGGTTAAATTACATATACAATCTGTCTATCATCACAAAAGTTTTGAGTTTGATTTTCATCTGTGGTGAGGTGTACTTGATACAACTTTGAAGTGATTAACTCTGTCAGTGACTTGTAACAGGGCAGGGATTTTCTCCAGATACTCCAGCTTCTGCCACCAATAAAACTGACAATAATGGTAATAACAAAATTACCGAACTCTAAACAATCTTCCAAAGGGAAAGTCAAAACTCATAAGTATATAAACAGACAAAATCTGTCAACAACCGTAAAACTGTATTGACCCTGACTTGGTACAGGCATTTCCAAAGTAATGGTGGGTTGAATCAGATTATATGGCACCAAACTTCCCACTTTCATTACGGTTCAAAGGTTCCGGCTGTCATGACAACCATGAAATAACTGAAATATTATTGAATGTGGAGTTAAATGCACATTACCCTAACACAATGCTAAATTGTTATATACAAGCTGCCCCCCCTCCTTTTTCACTTCATTAACATCCATTTTTTTCATGCTGACTATGGTGACAAAATTAAAACAGAAATAGATTCAGATTTATTTTTATTCATATTCCTACAATAAAATATGGCCGATTTACATATTGCTAAACTTTAAAGTGAAGATTTTATATGTTCAAAATTCTTAAAATCGCTTATTCCAAAAGGGGAATATTACATTGCAATATAGTAAACATGGATTTCTCCTTGTAGCAAACATTAAGTCAAAACAATAGTAGAATCATAACATACACTTTGAAAGATTATAATAAATTTGGTCATAATAAAAACTAGATGTCAAATTTAGAGGCACAATGCCTTTCATCTCAACATATAAAATATCAATTCCATAAGTCTTAATACACTGGATGCTCTAGTAATTGCTTAGCTCACCTGCTGGTTAAAAACTGGAAGAATATGTTCAAAGGAAACGTTTCCAGCTAAAACAAGGGGCATAACTCCAGAAAAGAGAAAGTGTCAAAAAATAAAACTTATGGTTTCTGATCTTACGCATAAAAGTTGACCAATAACAACTATAATGGCTTAACAAGGAGTAGAGACCCTCCAAATGTGAATTAAAGGTCAAATTGACATGACCCCTATACATGTTTTGATAGATGGTGGTATATCATCGAATAAAAAATAATAATTAACAAACATCTAATTTGAATTAGATTGTATATTTCATAAATATTGTTCAACATTTCAACCAGGAAATTATATCAAATTTCGTATCTGTTAAAGAGTTAACAATTAAACAGACATGTATTCCCTTATCCATAGTGACATCACATGATTATGTAATTGACAGTTATTGACCAATCAATGTCCAGCATTTTTAATATGAAGAAAATATATGGAGGTGAAGACAAGCATAATCCTCAGGATTCTACATAGACTTCAATACAAATTAAATTGAGGTCTATCGAGAGAAGTTACACATCATGTAATTAAAAAACCTCTGCTCTTTATTGGCATCAACTCAGATCTCTGTTTTAGCTTTTCTTCAAATTATATACAGGGATGATCCTGGTCAGAAAATAAAATAACTGAAATCAATGAAAAAAATAATAGCTAAAACCATCTACACCCCCTTTAAATAATAGCTAAAACCATCTACACCCCCTTTAAATAATAGCTAAAACCATCTACACCCCCTTTAAATAATAGCTAAAACCATCTACATCCCCTTTAAATAATAGCTAAAACCATCTACACCCCCTTTAAATAATAGCTAAAACCATCTACACCCCCTTTAAATAATAGCTAAAACCATCTACACCCCCTTTAAATAATAGCTAAAACCATCTACACCCCCTTTAAATAATAGCTAAAACCATCTACACCCTCCTTTCAAATTGGTAATTTTTGGCCTGTTCTGAATGTGTCCAGCAACTTTCGGAAAATAATTGTTCAGAGAAATAGCTGAAATCAGTTAAATAACTGAATGAAAAAAATCATCCCTGTATGTATGACAAGTTTATATCATTTTATAAAAATAAAATTCAAATTTTCCATCATATTAGGCACCGACCATTTAACTTGCAGGTGGGGGGGGGCTATGAATATTTATTATTTTGTCGCACAAGGCGCAATTTTTTTTCTCTCCAGAATTTAACATTAGGTTATATGACAAAAACTCTGAATCAGATTATTTTTATTTTCCTCCACCAAAATCAGAATATTTTTTCAGCAACATTGGTAATCAGAATATTTTTTTTTTGAAAAAAACCATAGCCCCCTCCCCCCGGAAGTTAAATGGACTTAAGAGTTAAAATTCCAGAGAATACATGCTGGTTCCATCTCTTTCAATTATTAAATGCTAGATAAGGTTGAAGTTTCATAACCCATTTATACAGCAGGGCTGTCTTAATAGCATTATAGGCCCCCGGGCAAAGCAGAGCACTGGTGCTCATACATACACAACCACTCACAGGAATAAAACTGTAAATGTTGATAACATTAAACATATATTTATTGTATTGGTACTTCCAACAAAATCAGTGTTTAAACATTATAAAAACATGATGTATACATAACGGTAGATTACCATTGGGCCTCTATGCTCATGGGGCCCCCCAGGCAACTGCCCAGAGTGCCCATGCATTAAGACGGCATTGATATACAGTAGACAAACTAATTAGAGCAATGTGAGATTATTTCCATTAACAGTGGTTACAGATCTATTTTTAGTTCTACATAACTTTTTATCCTACATTTAAAAGCTAAATACAGGTATCATATAAGCTATAATCTGGTATCCCTTTCACATGTTTTAGCTGTTGAGCTTTGGTACACTAGTCGGAACAATTTGTAAATCAGTTCACTACCTGTTGCCAGAAAACATCAAAAGGGGCATAATATAAGGGATGATTGCATATTATTTTTTTTTTTAGTTCATTTAAGTTTTAATATCATTTTTACCAGAGGCTTACAAGGTCTAATTATAGAAGTTTTAGAAAGCATTTTTTTTATATATAAACGGTGATCAGGAATCCAAGATGGCTGCAACAACAAGACATCTAACATAGAAATCTGAGGTTCACCATCACAAGAACACACTTGATACAAAGATTACTTACAACTCATGTTCCAACACTTTTGTAGATTTTATAAAAAATTTATTTCTACATTTAATCCATGGTGTCCTATGATTGATTGATTGGTGTTTAATGCCAACTTTAGCAATATTTCAGCTATATCGTAGCTAGTGTATTTCAGCTATATCGTAGCTAGTGTCCTATGTTATGCTGTATAATCTTGAACTTTCAAATAAACACAGACTTTGTAACAACCATCACTGCAGAGTGTGTTTATCAGATTAGTTGTTTACAGTATTGTTTAAGTAATTACCCATGTCTCATATTGAGCTGTACAAACACACGGAACATTTCTGGCAGCCATCTTTGATTTCAGATAAATACAAAGAAAATGAACTTTATAAAGAGTTATTCAAGTATAATTAATTTAAGGTTTCTGTTTGGAAGATATTGGTGAGTTAATTGTGTTACCACAGATTTTTATGTTATACTATGTCTTGCAGCTGCAGCCATCTTGGATTCCTGATCTCCATAAAACATTCATTGTATATGCTTCTATGGTGAACAGAATTTTGAGGTGGTGGCCATCTTGAATTTCAAATCACATCAAACTTTGTAAAGTGTCATCCATATCATGATTAGTCATTGTAATGTACTGTATTTAGAAAATCCATTTGATAGTTTCTTAGTTTCTTTCCCTGGTTTTTCGCTGGGTTATACATGATGTCCGGTTTCAATCACTTTGTACTTCTGGTTGACGAAACGTAACTTCCAAGGAGCAATGCCAAATATCATTATAAAGGACCACCCAAAGAATGATACTTCGAAATTTGCTTTCAAATGCTTCAATAGTATTAGAGAAGAATTGCGAAACCATCTTCCTATAAGGGACATTGTACAATGTTCTGCGATGGTAGTCATCTTGAAAGTTAAAACAACAGAACAAAAATTTATAAAAGACTATCAAATGATCATGTATAATTTCTGTTCAATCAGTTTTGCAGATTTTAACATTTTTTCAATGCTGTATGTGGAGGCATTCTTGGATTTTTAGTCAACCCCAAATTAACCGTTGAATAAACTCCTTGGAACGTTACTGCTAAAGTTGCTTTCAAATGGTTCAGTGATTTCCAAGATTCTTAAATTTCCTGTGATCAAACATATGTCCTCTGGTAGTGGCCATCTTGGATAGAAACTGTGTAGAGGATCCTCTAAAGAACAGCCTTACCAAGTTTCTTTCAAATGCATTCAGAGAAGATTTAAACTTTTTTTTTTAATTATGTCATGTGTTGGTGGTCATCTTGGATCGGTCATTGCCTTAATTTTTTTTTCACCTACTTGCCTGAAGGTCAAATTTAGAAAAATGTTCTATGTATTCAAACAAATTATTTCATAATTTTTACTTGTCCTGGGCTTCGGGCAAGTGGGTTAGCGTGAAGACTTGGATTTTTGTTTATTTTTAATTTGCCCTTTTATTTTAAAGAAGACTACATTGTTTAAAGTTTGCCAGTGTTGGAGGAAAACACTAGTTCATATGGCCCCAAACAAAAAGAGCAGGAAATCTCAAATCAGACTAGATTCACATTTTGAATTGGCACTTGTACAGTAGTCAAACCACCGGTTCATGTTCATGGCATTTCTGTACAGACATTACACCAGTTTCGTGTATTTTTATTACACAATTATGTTCAATGCATTCTTGTACAGACAGTATATATACATATATATTTTGAATCAAGGCCACACAAAATAAATTGTTCTTTTCAAATGTTTTTCCTACATGGTTTAAAATCTATCAATATGGATGTTATTTTCTCACATTTTATAAATGATTGATATTGTACATCATAGCTGAATATTTTCCACTTCTGTACAATTTGCAGTTTAAAAGATATGACTGAATTTAAATTCAGAAATTTAAAAAAAATATTTTTTTCTTAAATTTTAAATTGATAGTTTGCCATAATCATTATCAGAAACTGGAAGCTATTTTTTTTACACCAAGAAATAAAAAAAAATACATCTAGAACATTAATATTTTGTATGGCACTTTAAAAGCTATAAATTACAGTTTCTCGTCCATTTAATTTCAATACATCATAATATTCGAGAGAGAGAAAAAACAAAAAAAAAAACAAAAAAACAAAAACAACAATGTATGCTGATTAATAAACAAAACAAAAAAAATCAGAAATTGATTACAATTGTCACGAGATACATTATAAAACTAAGCAGTAAAAGAGCATGTTGAGAGAGAGCCTGATTAAAGCACTGTTGTTTCAGTGATTGTTTGGCTCAGTGTTGAGATAACATGTATGATCGAAGCACTGTTGTTTCAGTGATTGTTTGGCTCAGTGTTGAGATAACAAGCCTGATTAAAGCACTGTTGTTTCAGTGATTGTTTGGCTCAGTGTTGAGATAACAAGCCTGATTAAAGCACTGTTGTTTCAGCGATTGTTTGGCTCAGTGTTGAGATAACAAGCCTGATTAAAGCACTGTTGTTTCAGTGATTGTTTGGCTCAGTGTTGAGATAACATGTATGATTGAAGCACTGTTGTTTCATTGATTGTTTGACTCAGTGTTGAGATAACATGTATGATTGAAGCACTGTTGTTTCAGTCAGCTAGCACCATAACAATCCAACTTAGCATGTTGGTCTAATACAATACAGATATAATAATAGTATCCTCAAAGACCAAATTGAATTTTTTTTTCTGAAAAATTGCTTATGATACTTGTCGTTGAAGAATCACTTGCTCAATTACTCCAAAAATTAATATCATATAAATACAATCTCACAATCCCTGGGGTGGGGGATTGCAGAATATGATACAAACAAATATTAGCACTATAAAGATGGTTGGTTGGTTTATGGTGTTTAACACCACTTTCAACAATATTTCAGTTATATCATGGCGGCCAGTTTTATTGGTGGAGGAAACCAGAGTACCCGGAGAAAAACCTTTGACCTGCCGCAAGTCACTGACAAACTTTATCACACAATGTTGTATCGAGTACACCTAACAATGAACAGGGTTGGAACTCACACGTATTGATGACAAGCACGGATCCAACTACCATATAATTACAACCACGTCGATCCCTAGCACTATAAAAAATGTAGCTACTAAACAAATAGGAGCATTTAGTATTTAATTGACAAGTTCATTATTTTGATTATTATATTATTCATTTTTTTATTTTTCTGACTATGTTTATTGTTCATCAAATCAATCAATCAATTATTTTTGATTGACACTGAAATTGAATGAAAATAAATTAAAAAACAAAATCCACAAAAAATCTCAAAATACTGATCTCTGCTAATATACATTAAAATCAATTGTAAATAAAAAACAAAATTTAAATCTACAAAATAATCTCAAATCTTGATTTCTGTTTTTCATCAAATAAAAAAAAAAAAATTACGATTGAACATTCTCTAATATACATGTATCTATCTACCTTCAAAATCAATCTAAAATATATTTTTTTTTAAAATCCACAAAAAAATCTCAAATATTTGTTTGTTAAATAACAATATTATGCATAAAAAAAAATACACTGTTTATTTATACAATCTGGTGTGTTTATCTTAGGTCAATCAATATTGATGATGGAATGTAATTTATCAAATTTAAATAATTACAATTGTACCAGTATGTATTATGTGCTAAGCGATTAATCCCATGACTAGTGAAAAAAACCACATTTTTTTTTATTTGGATTTACGGGAACATCAATAATCTCATTCTTTTAATAGTAGTATTTGATCTCACCAAGGGATATCTTTTCAGTATCAACGGACTGACTCTGATACTGAAAACTGTGTCAGTGGGACTCCTCAGATATGTTACCGATAAAAACGATAACGTCAGTTCTAAAGATCTCGACATAAATTACCACCATTATTACATCTCATCTTTTGGACTCGCTGCGATATTAGTGATAATGTCTGTCTCAGCCTTTATAACTGCCGTTATTCTACATTTTGTAAATTTATCATTAAATAAAATTTGGAGAAAAAAAATTTCTTTACAGATTCCGGGCAATTTGTTCTTCTCTTCATTTATCCTTCGAAAAATTTACCCTCTTAAAAAAAAAGCATATTATCAATATCACACATATTAATTCTATGAGCAAGTATCAAAATATACTGTAAAATAAGAATTTCACAAAAATCTCCAAAAATATCAAATAAATAGATATACATTTTTATCATTATATACTCATTGTAAGGATTTTATTTCTTTGAAAAATATGGCACTGTTAAGTTAAGACAGTTTGAGCTTTCATTTCACTGAGAATTCTGGTATTTCAGAGCCATCTACATGTATACAATAAATACTTTAATATACAAACATGAATTAAGTATTTACAGTAAATCGTACAATCTGTTTATAATTATGTTTAATATGATATGTTCCTTTATCATCTGGTAAACATCAATTTATCTTTTGTCCACGTCTTTATGGTGTTTAACGCCACTTTCAACAATATTTCTGTTACATCGTGGCAATCAGTTTTATTGGTGGAGGAAACCAGAGTACCTAATGAAAACCACCAACCTGTCACAAGTCACTGACAAACTTTATCTGTCATTCGGTTATAAAACTCTTTCGAATACGAAATATGGTACTCATACTTCACAATCTTTCAATCAGAATGCTATACATATTGGATGCAGTGTTCTGATTGGGCGTTTTTAAAGTACGAGTACAATTCTCGTACTCAAAAGTTTCATGATTGCAAGGCCCAGCAAGCCTATATGGTCATAAAAAAGGAGTGCAAGTTTCATACGCATACTCGAAAAACATCAGATTGAGAGCATCATATCCAATAAATATGGCATTCTGATTAAATGAAGTTTTATGACCACAAGGACTGATGATCTTTAGTTTTTTTTTCCAGGCTTTTCCTTTAATGAAATCAGCTGTGAAGATTTTGTCATGTTTTCCTGTAAATTGTATTGTGTCACATGGTATTGGAGCATCACACATTAGACATATGATTTAAAGCAGATTGATTTACAGAATAAATTATTAATAAAGGTAATTAAACATAATTTAAAAATATTTTGTGTAGATATTAAATCTTTTTATCTATCATAAATTCCCAAATTAATGTGTGCATCTTATTTACTCATGCAAATCCAATATGGCCGACGAAAATTTGTGAGGTTAAAAATTTATGCGATTGTCATCACTAAAAAAAATTAATAAAATAAAAATACATAAAAACTGGAAACATCTCCAACATTTGAGGTTTGAATATTTAATGCGATCATTGTCCCTTCACATGTAATCATTATCACTTCATAATTTTTTCACAATTGATTAAAAAACATGACATAAACTTGTTAATATACAGTATATATTTGTTCTGAATATACACCTTTAATATTACGTATATATAAAATAATAATATAATTTGTAAAAGTTTTGTAAAAACAAAGAGTTTTAGCAAAAATATCAAGCTTAAACAATAAGTCTTAATCTACAAATTGTGGGCCTGTTTCAAGGTCATGGATGTTTAATCAAAAATATACATTTTTGCATGGATTTTTTCATGACCCTTGTGTTGGCCGATTCAAGGACATAGCATTTAATGAAAAATATACCTTTTTCCAGGACCTGCCCACATAACAGTCATAGAAAAATAATTAAATACTTTTTTTTTGTACTTTAATATACTCGAAAACTGACCAATCATAAAAAATGGCTAAAAGTCATCTTCATTATTGATAATAAATAGACAATACAAAATGGTTAAAATAAATAAACAAAAACTTCTTTTGGTATTGCTATACATATATTTTTTTACATACATTTTATCCGAGATAAAAATATCAATTGTTATCACTTTCATACTCGAGTCAAACCTCTTTAACTGAAACAATAACACGGTCTAACTCACCTCAATTATTTTGAACTCAACTCACAAAACAAGACTTGCACCCAGTTTTTGCTTAATACTAAAGATTAGCCCTTTTATCAGAAACAAGTAACAGTCTGCGCCAAAAACCACTAGCCCTATGTCCCAGTCTAGTTAAAATTGGTTCGGGCTAGCAAAAATTGCATAAAATTTGCTAAATCAAATAGAAAAAATTCTTCTAAATTGCTGTTCGGGCTAGTTCATCAAATGTTTTTGGCACAGATTGAAGTAAGCTGTAGGTTATAATTCCAGACAACTCAAATACTTAACCATTTCAAGGTATAGTCATAAAAAATAAAGACTTGCACTCAGTTTTTTTGTTTCATACTTCAGTTTAACCTCTTTATAAGGCCAGACTTAAAAATATCTTTGTTTGTTGTTGGCCTACCCATACTTAGAAGGGTAGGGTAGGTAGGTAAGCTTTTTTTTTTTTTTTTGAGAAAAAATATGCATATAATATACAAGGACTTTCGAGAATCTACAACAAGTTCCAGTTACAATAAAATACGGATCAAACCGGAAAAGTACAAATCCGGATTTACCGCAAATGCAAAATGTTTGTCACAACTGCAATAAAAGACTTTGGGTCGGCACCGATTTTGGATGGTCGGTCGGCCAACAGCAAACAAACCTATTTTCATTTTTGGCCTAATATGACCAGAACAAATTGGTGGTAGCATAAAAATGTTGGTATCGTCATATCAATCCATCCAAATGTGAGAGTCTTTTGATTTAAATATCAATTTATGTTAATATCATGATCACCTACCTCCCCCCATTCCCATAACATGTAACACCCATCTGGCAAATGTCTTAAAGCTGCATTTGCGGTAGTGCCTACCGACCAAATTTGTGGGTAATGTTTATAATCATCAGATCATCCCATTGATATGAACAGCATATTTATGAAACTGTGTCACATACCTCAGAAATTTGAATTTTTGAAGTGATTTTTGTAATTTTTAGACTGATGAAGAATATCATTTCTAATAAGACTGAAAATTTCATAGGGAGGAAAACTAGTGACCATGCCTGTCAAATATTTTGCTCCTCAAGTAACTGTGAAACTATATATCATTGATATTTTTCCTCCTCGAGATAACCGTGGTCAAAATAATGAACAATCTGAATGTTTGCTCCGCCCACAGCTATCTATACCCACGGTCCCGGTATAATCATGAGAAACGACAGAAACATATTTATATCTTAGGTTCGATTAGGGTTAGGGTTGGGACACACACAATTGTAATGTTGTTAAAATGGCTAAAGGGATTACAAACCTCCCTGTTTTCTCTCATACGTTCAGACACTTTTAGCTTTAATTAGCGTTTATTCACTCAAATTCGTTGTTTAACATGAGATTAGGTTTAGTTTGTTTTCTTACACAATGTACTATCACACTAAACATACAGTACATACACAATAAATCTCTTTCAGGTTTTTTTTTCTAGCATAATTTATCAAGCTCAACCCTATACATACACATCCAACCACTAATAGTTATCAGAAAAAAAACATTCTCTTAAAAACACAAAATAATACAAACAAACAAACAACCAGCAGTTCAACATTGTCTTAAATAAACTGCATAAATATAAACATAGTCAATGCACTGATACCTCCTGCCACAGGAACAGTGATGATCCAAGCCAACGCAATGTTTCTAAATAATTTCCAGTCGACATTTTCTCTGGAACGTACCCTGCCAACTGCTACAACAGAGCCAACTTTACAATGTGTAGAACTGATTGGAATGCCTATATTTGATGCTATAAGTACTGTTAAAGCTGACCCTATCTCTATACAGAAACCACTGCAAATATAAAGTAATTTCAACTTATTACAGTATTAGTACAAGGTGTATATGTTGAAAATCACTCATTCTGGAGATTTTTTTTTCACAGTACTTTCTTTTGAAAATCACTCAGGCAGGCAATTTTTTTCATAACTTTTGAAAATCACTCAGGCAGGTGATTTTTCAGTGTTGTCGAAGTATATCAACTTACTTCAATACTTACAAGGTATTTCTGTTGAAAATCACCCAGACTAGTGTTATTTAATAGAGCTGTTGATTTGATTTATTTGTGTTTAACACCACTTTCAACTATACTTCAAATATAAATCCATCTAAACTTGACTACAGTACTAACGGGGTATATCTGTAGAAAATCACTCAGGCAAGTGATTTACAAACTAGAGGTTCTGGAGAGCCTGTCATCGCTCACCTGGTAATAATTGGCAGGGTAAATCCTTAGGAATGTGAAGTCTAACAAAGATTCATATTTTTTTGTGACTTAAGATGCAATTTGCTTACTATTGTGATTCATATTTTCTTGTGACTTAAGATGCAATTTGCTTACTATTGAATGTGTGCTCCATAAATTCTGAAAACCTAAAGTCAAAATTAAAATCTCCCATGGTAAGTATATTAGACTGCTTAAGTTTTAATTCTGGAAGAAGTTTATCAACAAGCATATTTTTCAAGTTTTTCTGTTTGCAGATAGGAGCAGCATAGAACAAATCAAGTCAATTGGCTTGGTACTTTCTGAGAAGAACAACTCAGTACAAATTCCCATTGGGTCTTGTCGGCTTCTATGTTAAACTTTGTTCATCTATGGTGGCCATCTTGAATTTCCAATCTGAATCAAATTTACAAGTTAGGTAGAGGACCATCCATAGATCATTCACACCAGAAAATAAATTCAATTGAATCAGTAGTTTCTGACCAGAAGATTTTTAAAGATTGACGAATCAGAAAACATTATCTACCCCTGACAGCCATGTTTAATTACCGATCAGCACCAAAATTACAATTCTGGTAAAGGACCTACCGGTATGTTAAACTTCATCCGTCAATGGAGGTCACCTTGAATTTCCAATCGGCACCAAATACACAAGAAAAATATTTCTTAAATCCTGCGTTTCCAATAACCTGACCAACCTTAATTTTTGGTACTTTCCTTAACTATTTGTGACATTTTTGGACAAGCACTGTTAAAGTGAAGATGAGTCCCCTATATAACCTGTGTAAAAGGTTTTGGAAAAATAAAAAAAATTACCAACCGATTGACACTATTTTTTTCAAGCATGTTACCTGAAACACAGGATTTTTTTTTTTTATTACACCCAATTTAGGTAGAGGACCATCCATAGATCATTCATACCACAAATCAATTAAATCAGCTCAGTAGTTTCTGAAAGGAAGATTTTTAAAGATTGATCAGTCAGAAAGCATTATCTGCCCCTCGCTGCCATGTTTGATTTCCAATAAGGAGGTCAGATCCTAATTCCCATAGGGCACAATAAGTCACCCGGTGGCTGCCATCTTGGATTTCCAATTGACACAAAAATAACAAACTTGGTAGAGGACTACCCAGTCATCATTTCTATGATGTTACAATTCCATCGGCTAAGTTTCTGACAAGAAGATCTTCAAAGTTTCAACCAATCAGAACACATTATTGACCCTGGCCTGGCAGCCATGTTGGATTTCAAATCTGCACCAAAATAATAGATCAGGTGTAAAACCATCCAAGTAACATTCATATAATGCAAAATATTCAATTTGTTGAGTAGTTTCTCACAAAAAGGTTTTTCAATGAAATTCCCATACGGTCCAATGGTCCGCTGATGGCAGCCATCTTGGATGGAGGTTTGGGTCACTGCATATAATTTTGAAAGTTGACCATTTAAGTACCATTCATGCCATGTTTGCTTTAAATTGGCTAACTGGTTTCAGAGGGAAAAAAATTTAAACATTTTTCCCATAGGTTCCTATGTTAAAACTATGTTCGCTGACGGTGGCCATCTTGGATGGAGGTCAGGGTTACAGGACATAATTTTAAAAGTTTACCACCTAAGGACCATTCATGCCATGTTTGATTTAAATTGTCTTACTGGTTTCAGAGGACAAATGTTTTAAACATTTTTTCCATAGGGTCCTATGTTAAAACTATGTTCGCTGATGGTGGCCATCTTGGATGGAAATCGGGGTTACAGGACATAATTTTGAAAGTTGACCACCTAAGGACCATTCATGCCATGTTTGATTTAAATTGTCTTACTGGTTTCAGAGGAAAAAATTTTTAAACATTTTTCCCATAGGGTTCTATGTTAAAACTAAGTTGAGTCATGGCGGCCATCTTGGATATGCGATCGGCACAAAAATAAAAAATTTAGTAGAGGACCATCCAGTCATCATTTCTATAATGTTACAATTCCATCTGCTGAGTAGTATCTGACAAGAAGATTTTCAAAGTTTCAACCAATCAGAACACATTATTGTCTGGCAGCCATGTTGGATTTCCAATCTGCACCAAAATAACAAATTTAGTAGAGGACCTCCCAATGAACATTTCTGCCAAATTTGATCCAAATCAGTTCAGTGGTTTCAAAGAAGAAGAAGAAAGTATGAAAAGTTTACAGACGACGACGACAGACGCAAAGTAATGACAAAAACTCACATGACCCTTTGGGTCAGGTGAGCTAAAAATTATTTATATAACTTGTTAATTTCCTATGAAATAATTAAAATTGTACTAGGGATATCATTGAGATTTTGGGTGTCTAATGCTGCCTTCATTAATATTTCGGTTATATCGTGGCAATCAGTTTTGTTAATAGAGGAAACTGAAGTGTCTGGAGAAAACCATTGACCGGTCGCAAGTCACTGACACACTTTATTACATAACTTTGTATCAGGTACATCTTGCAATGTGCCAGAATCATAACTGGTGATGGGGCATCAATTGAATAGATGTTAATCCAGCTATCATACACGCATGGTCAGTTCAGATCCTGACAAAAGATTTGGGATTAATGTGTAATTCTAAATAGAGTAGTCCCCCTTTTATCAGGCCAGATTTCAGATGCATAGAGTGTAAAATACTACTATATTATTCCCTAAAGAGAGACCACCTCTCTTATAAAGCCAGTTTTTCATTGCAGTAGGGGTTGCTTTATATTGTTTGATGGTGTTTAATGCCACTTTCAGCTATATCATGGCAACCAGTTTTAGTGGTGGAAGAAGCTGGAGTACCCGGAGAGAACCACCGACCATAGGCAAGCAAGCAACTGGTAAACTTTATCACTTGTGGCTGCAAGTCGAGTGCACCCTTTTTTTGTAATTTACAAAGCCGGGCACGAACCGACGCCGTATTGGTGATAAGACTAACCTGGTGCATCCAATTTTCTTAGTATAGCAATTATTCATTATTTTGTTTACAAGTGAAAGTACTATGAAAAACAACGTTAATGCAATTTATTTGGTCAAAATTTGTTAAGTAGTTTCCGAGATATTGAATTTTTAAGGTCCACTATTCTTGATGATTCTGGACATATTCACTGTAATGTCTTTATGCAAATTTGGCACCGAAAAGGAGATATAGATACAAAATATAGCAGAAAAATTACCATAACTTCAAAAATATGAAAGATAATTTCTTGAAACTTCCACTTCCAAACAGCTTTTTTTTCTTCTCATAAATGTAAATATTAAAATAATAGGACATGTATCTCTTATACAGAGCCTCAAAATTTGTATCCATTAAATTTTCCACCTTTTTTTTATACAAATTTAAGAGAAGCTTGGTTACCATAGCAACGGAATAGGAAAAAATGAATATTTCCTTTCATACTGTTTTCTTTCACCAAAAATGATTTTGAATGGGAAATAATTGAATATATGATTTGCATAGTTAGTAATAATGTTACATTTTCTTCTATTTCTGGATAATTCTAGAAGTTTCCATGGTAACACTATCTCAGAAAAGTGTAATTGTTTCCTGTAATACAGAAACCATGTATTTTTTGGGGAAAACTCATATCATACATACCACAAATCAAACACAACATATGGGGCCCGGGTGGCTCAATGAGTTAGGTCGCTGGATCTAACAATTCATACAAGCCTATCACCAATACGGCGTGGTTTCGTGTCCGGCTTTGTAAATTACAAAAAAGGGTGCACTCGACTGGCAAGTGATAAAGTTTACTAGTTGCTTGCCCATGGTTGGTGGTTCTCTCCAGGTACTCGGCTTCCTCCACCACTAAATGGTACACAGGAATAACTTGTAAGGGAAAAACCTGAACCATTTAACTTGGAAAAGGGGGGGGGCTATGTTTTTTCTTTAAAAAAATATTGTACACCTATGTTCCCCAACTTCAATTTTTTTTTATTCCCTCCTCGTGAATGTCATTCATAGATGCAACAATTAAGGCAGTTTATAAAGTGGCATAATATAAATATTATGCAAAGAATTTAAGTTGAAGAAAGACATGCAGTGTTTTGAATATCTCGAGTACAGACGGTATTCAGACACTTCCAATTTACCTTATATTTAAATAGTTTTTCAAAGCATTATCTTGAAGTCAAATCATGTCCGATTTCGATAATCATTTGATCAACAAAAGCAGAAAGATATGTGGAGTTTATAGTAGTATGGTAATTTTTAAATAACTTTTTAAACCATATTGATCAAATCATGAAAGAAATTAATTTAGTTGTGTGTTTAGCTTGTGTATTCTGAAAATGTTTCTCAGTCATAGAAAATTATTTTGAAATTAGGGTAAAACTACATTAAATTCTGAATTCATTGTTATTAAAAATTATCAAAATCAGACATGAATTAACTTCAAGATATATTTTTGAAAAATTGTTTTATATGAAACATGATAGGGAATATTGAAAGCGTCTGAATACTTTTGTCCACTGTCTGTAGCTCGTAAACAAATTATGCCACGGGCAGTGTGGAAATGTGACAGAATAACAAGTAATCTATCTGATTGTTAGCAAAATCCCGGTTCCGAATTAATATAAAATAATACCTTGATTTATGTGCTTCAAAGCATGATCGACCAATCGAAACACGCCATTGATTTTAGTTGCTAATACAACAAGCGATGTCATTTTTTAGAGCGTCTTTAGGAGGTTGCGCCTTTATTACAGACAGGAAAAGTCGATATCGCTTTATTTTCGTATCAAATGTAAATTAGATGGTTTGACAGAAAAAGGTCTCCAGATTTTAATGATATAATTTTATTCTCAATATTCCGCCATTAACAATACGCAGTTTGTTTAAAACAATTAAATTGAAAATAAAATACGAAACTCCGCGTATATCATCAATAAAGTGGTACGAAAATAAAGCTGAGAAAACGATGATTACTACGATACAAATTTTGTTTTTGTAATCCTCGGGGCGATAATGACAATCATAGGCTGAAGTTTGGTATCGGAGATATTTTTACGGTCAAATTATAATGCCACGATATATATTCGTAGATAACGTCGTGTTCAAACGTTTGCATTTTCGTTTAAAATTTCACGATCAACACTAAAGTTATATCAAATTAAAGAGCAGAAAACGATCTTTCTAACGAGGTAGGTTTCGTCAGAAAAGTAATATGATTAAAACAAGAAAACAGGTTAAAACACAAGGTTAAATTGGCAAAATACCGTAACGTCCACAGTGACGTTGTATTAGTGATGCACCAGGTTAATAAGACACAAGTTTTTAGGTAATCCAACTACATAACTCACTGAGCCACCCGGGCCCTCATTTTTCATTGCAGAAGAGGTTGCCTTATTAGAGGGAGACTGCTACCGGTATACTAAATTGAAGTATTTTTTTATGTGGAAGACTTACGAGGAAGGTGTAATTTTTGCTAGATCAGTTCCCATTGTCTTAATAACTCTCCTTCCATAGATCCAGAGGCCCAAGGCAATACCAAATCCTCCATAGAACAATATCCAGATGGGAGTCTGTGCTTTCTGTAGGGCACTTCCTTCTGTTCCGATTAACCAAATAGCAACAAGTGGTCCAATAGAATTACTGCAAAACAATATAAATAAATAATTGACCAATAGAATTACTGCAAAACAATATAAATAAATAATTGACCAATAGAATTACTACAAAACAATATAAATAAATAATAGAACAATAGAATTACTACAAAACAATATAAATAATAGACCAATAGAATTACTACAAAACAGTATAAATAATAGAGCAATAGAATTACTGCAAAACAATATAAGTAATAGACCAATAAATCACAGAATTTACAAATATAGCAATGAAAATGGGGAACAAAATTATTTAAACAAACAAAACGTCATTAAATGTACAATATTATGCATAAATGTCAGGAGATATTACATTTATTTGTCAGAGTTTTAGAAAGAGGTAGAAAAGTTTTTCTGGCCCGTTTTTCAGCGAGTGCAAATAAATTTTCATTTTAGCGACAATGTATGTGTATTGTGTTTATCCTGCAATGTCAAAGAGTCCAAAACAGTCGTCACATTTTGGAGTTCAGAATTATTAAGTCAAGTGAAATTTAAAGTGGCATTATCTGCTAAAATCGTAAATTTTTGTTACTCATAAAAACTCAGATATGATTGATGCCTTAATAAAACATGTTTCTGTAACTTATAAATGTTATGAAATGTACGTGCATCAGGGGGAAAAGGTGCAACGGCTCGTGTATTGAGATCGATAAAGAAATGGACGTCATCTTATTAATTATCTGCATTGTTTACGGAGTTTGCTGAATGATCATTAAATCAGTACAACAATGCACTTATTTCTTATTTTCTGTGAATCTGCTTTTAGTCGGCGTTAATTACGGACAAAGAATCATGCAAGTTTGCAGTTAATAAGCAACAAAATACAAATTATTCGTCTTAACCCGTCACTAGTAAGGTCAGTTGCATACGGAGAAAGTGAGATCAAATTATTTGCTTGCAAGGCAATAATAAATCGATGGTAATTTTCGTTCTCAAAAGGTGAAAAGTGGTACGATAAGCTGTTTAATGTGAAATATTTACCTTTATTTCATCATTTTAAAGCTATTTACCAATTTCCAAAGCATATAATTTTTATGGTCAAAATCGTAGCTAATGCCTCTTTAAGTTTTAAACCCTGAAGGTCCTGTTTTTTCAGAATGTTTTAATCAATTATCAATACTTGTACCTGGTCAATAGTTTAAGCTTAACTATATAAAAATAAATTCAAGAATTTGATTGGAACCAGGAGTAAAAAAAATGTCAGTACAAAATGGGTTGCAATATGGTTTCATTTCCTCCACTCTTCTGTAGACACATATCTGACATCAATCCCCTTCCCCCCTCCAAAGGTTACACATACCTGACGTCATTACCCCCATGGGCAAATGAGCCAAAGACAGCAGTTAGTATCTGTAGAAAACTAAACAAGGCAACAGTTTCTGGTTTATCATTTACACTCTCACGTGCAATCATTCTTTTTTGCTGTAAAACACAAAAAAAAATTATTATTCCAGAAAATAGTAATTCTAAAATAGCGGATATTTTAGTACAATTTACTTTTATCGAGTGTAACACGTATGCCCCTCTACCTAAAGTTCTAGGGTCCATAGTAGGTTCATAACCACCCTCAGCTTACTATGTTAGTAGAGATCTCCTTTAGCTTAGTTGGTAGAGCATTGGCTTACAATGTGAGAGGTCCCAAATATTACAAATTAAGAAGAAAATAAATAAATAAGCATAAAAATGAAATTAAACATAACTTATGCTACAGGTATTGGATAAAATAAATTTAGGTTACATAGTTTACCTCATCATCTTGTTCTGATGACGATGATGACATAGAACTGTTTTTACTTTCATCTGTTGACTTATAATCTGTAATACATAAAATTATGCTACAGAAGAAATATCAAGCAAAAGTTCCGATTAACCCCCAAAGCCTACATAAAATTTTGTTTATTGTAGATTTGTTTTTACTTTTTACTTTTTTAAATAAATTTCTGTTTTACCTGCAGGGGCCGTCGTGCTCATATGGTAGTTGGATTTACAACTACCTGTGCAATCAATGCCAATCACCACTAATGTTGTGAGTTTGAATCCCGTTCATGGCAAGGTGTATTTGATACAACATTATGTGATAAAGTTTGTCAGTGACTTGCGACAGGTCGGTGGTTTTCTCCGGTTTCTTCCATCAATTAAAATTGTCTCCACAATATAACTGAAATATTGTTTAAAGTGGCATTAAACACCATAAACCAACCTGTATTACCTACACATTAATAAAAAGGTCAGTCAACAGCAAATAAAAAATTCTCTAACTTAGGCCTTATAAAAACACTATTTGAATCAATTTAATTTGACAAGTCCAAAAGACATTCCTGAAAATTTGAGTGAGTCCCAACTGAATATGGCGAGTCCAGGACTCATCTAGGTGTGTTGCAAGAATCTCTGACAAATATATCAATAAAACACATTGTTGACATTAATGGGTTAATGTTTAACACTACTTTCAACAATATTTCAGTTATATCAGTGGTCAGTTTCATTGGTAGAGGAAATCAGAGTGCCTGGAGAAAACCACCGACCTGTTGCAAGTCACTGACAAACTTTATGACATAATGTTGTATCGAGTACACATCGCCAGAAGCGGGATTCGAACTCTCAAAGTTAGTGGTGGTAGGCACTGATTGCACAGGTATTTGTAAATCCAACTAACCATACGATCACAACCATGATGGCCTCGTTGACCTAACAGATAATTTATTATAAGCATTAGGTTTAACACTTAAACTATGTTAAGTAGAAAATTTCGTAACTATTTTGAAAAATTCTGCCGTTTTTTTTTTTTTTTTATACAGATTTTTTATTTATCTTTATAGCTTTTGGCTAAAATAAGAGATATCTATTGACGTGTAAACAGGTTCTTCAGATGTCCCATAAAATAAGAGATATCTATTGACGTGTAAACAGGTTCTTCAGATGTCTAAGTTTTTGTACAGATTCATGAAAAGATCAACAGTTAAAATTTTGTATAATAATCAAATTTAGATTGCTTGAAAGTCAACTGATATTGTGTATACTAACCTTGGGTTTCAACAGATTTGTCTAGCAGTGGCAAGTCTGAATTGTCATTGGATGTTGGAGTGGAAACTGAAACAAAAACAAAAATACTTTACCTTGTAGAAAGGAGGTGCAATGATAAGTAACTCACAATATATGTGTATACAAATAAATATCAAATCATCATTGACTGATTGATAGTTGTTTAATGTTAAATGCAGAGTTGGCGAAAACTTTTTTTTCTGTCTGACATTGGGTCAGACAGGAACTGGGGTTCTGTCTGACCCATGGCCTTTGTGTCTGTCCCACCATTTTTTTTTTGTAATATTGTATATAACCTGTCAATTTTTTATTTTTTTTTATACAGAACTGAATGCAAGATTACCTATATTCATGATCATTAAACAACTCAATTAAGTGTTTTTCTGTATACATATTTTTATCTAAAAAGATAAGGCAGATATAACCAACAATCCGTATCTAATGGTCCGATCGCGTTCCGAAAATAATACATCAATGTCAGTTTCCGGTTTACCTGCATTTTTAATTTCAGGTAAAAATATGAATCTGTTGTCATCTTCAATATATAAGCATCTCAAAACATATTTAATTAAACACAAACAATCTTTGATACTTGAGGAGTGTGAAAGTCAACTTATTTATGTGCTCAGTAATATATTTCAGTTATAATTTTCCACGTTTTGCAGGTGCTCATACGTTCCTACTAGAAGGATGTTTACATTTATGTAATAGGAGTTTTGATTACAAATAGGAACGTGTTGGTCTGACAGAATAAATAAACAAATTTCAAGTCTCTGTCTGACATTTTAATAAAACTGAAAACAGAATTTAATGCAATTGGCAGTGGAAACTGGGAGTGAATAAATTTCAATCGCCAACTGAACTGGACGACTACAAAGACGATAATATTTTCGTGACGGACATTGGGACAGACACGAGTCATTAATTAGTCGGACCGACCGACGATTTTCGCCAACTCTGTAAATGAGCAGTACTTGTAAGGAAGGAGGCACAAAGATATACAGTTGACTCTCGTTATCTCGAATTCGATGGGACCATGGAAAAAATTTGAGTCAACCGTAGTTCGACTCAAGAGGAGTTACGAAAACCGGAAGTGTAGTTTGTTTAATGACGAAGGGGAGACAACTCGAGCGAAATTTTGAAGAGCCAACACCAGCATCGCATGTCCCGATTCTCGGAATGATTTAAAACTTATTCGATGTTTTCTTGCTGTTTTTTTTTCTCTGTTAAATTCGTTGAATCTTGTTGAACAACTGATAACTTCTAGATATCTTTTTTGTGTGTATAATTATGTTTTTCAGCTGATGCATTGTCATTAAACTTCACCCATCATGACGTATTTTTCTTTGTGCATTATTTACAATAAATTGTGTGTTTTTATGATTCAATAAAATTTCCCCTTTTATTACAACTGTTAATTAAGAGTAACATTTTTTTCAAATCTCTCAAAACTGAGAAATTATACATCTTCTTTAATTAAAATTAATTTCCGACAATAGATAAAACGCTTCCGTTGTGTACTTTTCATAATCATTAATGCATGCCGACCCAAGCTATATAGTGGCAGTCAGTTTAATTAGTGAAGGGAACCGAGTACACAGAAAAAAACACTGACCTGCCACAAATCAGACAAACATTATCACATAATGTTGTATCGGTACACACCGCATGAGCAGGGTTAACTAACACCGATAGTGGTGATAGGCACCAATTGCATAGACAGTTGTAAATCCAACTACCATATGATCACGATCACGACGACAACGTCCCCTGGATTTTTAGGAGGCATTTGAAAGTAATGTTGAATGTGATTGGCCTGGGGCTTCGAGAATGTGGTAAACAGTGAAGACTGATGTATTGGACACTATTAGTAGCTACAACTATCTTAATATATTACATATTGTATAAAATTACTTACATGAGATGGTCAAATTTTCTTTTTCTGGAGTATCAACCCCTTCCATACGAATTGTACAATCCTAAAAATACATATATAACCGGTGTTTAATGCCACTTTCAACAATATTTCAGTGATATCTTTGCAGTAAGTTTATTGATGGAGGAAGGAAGCCAAGGTACCCACAGACCTGCCACTTGTCACAGAACAACATAATCCCATAACATAACACCTCACAGTATGTGAGAACTGAACTCACAAACATTAGTGGTAGTTACAGGCACTCCGTAAAATTAATCTGTTTTATTGATGGAGGAAAGCTGAGTACCGTAATTAATTAATTTTTTGACTATTTTGTTTTTGGAGATTTCCCATTTTCCATTTGGAAAAATCAGAGAAAATAAATAATTTATTTATGCCGAGTCGTTTCCGCCCCCGACTATTTAGTATTGCCCATTTGGCCAGATGGGAGAAAATAAATTATTTATTAAAATCGGAAGAAATTCATAGTGTTTTTTTTTATTATAACGGTACGTATGGAAGCAACAAATGAAAGTCGGAAGAGTGGGTATCAACCATACATTTTATTGGTGGTAGGTGTCGATTGCATTGGTAGATTTATATTCAACTACCACATGATTTGTGGCCACGATGGCCATTATCTGAAAGTACATTACAAACTTCTCTAATTTTACATTTGTTAGATGATAGTGGTTACTATATAATGATTGACCACCTTTAACCAAGAAAGTTGTTGTGGTTTATAGTGCTTAATGCCACTTTCAATAATATTTCAGTTATATAATGGCGGTCAGTTTTATTAGTGGAGGAAATTGGAGTACCTGGATTAAACTACTGAGCTGTCGCAAGTCCTTGACAAACTTTATCACACAACGTTGTACACCTCGCCATGAACGAGCTTCGAACTCACAACTTTAGTGGTGATAGGCACTGATTGCACAGGTAGTTGTAAATCCAACTACCATATGATCACAGCCACAACGGCCCCTTTCACCAAGAGATGACCATTACACCTGCTAGATCTTACCTTTGTAGGTGTACTTGTTAATTCATGACATGCACCGTTTACTTCTGTATATGCATCTAAAACAGTAAAAATATTACATGTATTTATTTGTGTCCAAATAGTAAGTGAATGTTTGTTGTTTACCAATTGAGCATTTTTTCAGCTATACCATGACGAGAACAAGTTCATTTGTTTAAAATGATGATGATGTCTGCTTTGTACTAGACCAACACACTTAGTTGGATTTTTATAGTGCTACCTCACTGAAACAACAGTCCGCAGGTTGACATGTTGCTCCATTTGGACACATTATCCTAATTCCTAGACAAACAGTCTTTGCTGTCACTTAAGGGGGTACTATACACACTATAGGGAGATAACTCTTTAAAATCAGTTGAACGTTTTGATCATATGATGTTTGTATGCAGATTTCAAGCATCTCGATGATCAAAACCACAGCGAGTAAAGCTGCTATGTGGCTAGCGAATTTATAGCTCCGAGTCTGTTGGTTGGAATTTGTTAAAATTTTGATATTTATTACAGTGGATATATTCAAACACACTGCCTAAAAAATAAGAAAATTAAACGAGCAGATCAAATTTTAACTGTGTATGGTACCACTTAATGCTATGTTCTTAGTGACGAGGCAGCAAATACCAATTCTACCATCTTTAGTTTAAACAAATGATCTACTGTACTCCATGTGACCATGCTAACCTTATAGATAAACACTAAAGTTGTGATATCAAAACCAGCTCATGGTGGGGTGTACACGATTGTGATATCAAACCCAGCTCATGGCCAGGTGTACACGATACAACATTATGTGATCAAGTTTGTCAGTGACTTGCAGCAGGTCAGTGGTTTTCACCAGGTACTCTGGTTTCCTCTACCAATAAAATGTTGCTGTTTTCTTCATGTATGTTACATGGAGAAAACAACAAACCTACTGGAAGTCACTAACACGCTTTACAACATAAACTTTTATCAATTACACTTCACAACAAGCTGAAATTTAACTCACAACTTTTAATAGTGATTGGCAATAATTGTGTAAGTAAATGTAAATCTACCACATGAACCTGATGAGCATCTCCCCCTTCTAATGTGATTCCTAAAATAATAGACAGGTATTATTGCTGTTTATCTAATGTATAGTTTATCTACCTTCGTTTTGTTCACTCTGTTTCAGTGGGAATTTTGTACCAGCAGAATCAACTTCATACTCTTTAATTGCGTCCTCTATATGAACTACAAAACAGAATAGTGTCTACGTTATAATATTTAGGCTGCTTGATGAATTCTCATTGGCTAAAACAAATCTGCATGATGAATTCTCATTGGTTAAAACAAATCTGCATGATGAATTTTCATTGGTTAAAACAAATCTGCATGATGAATTTTCATTGGTTAAAACAAATCTGCATGATGAATTCTCATTAGTTAAAACAAATCTGCATGATGAATTCTTATTGGTTAAAACAAATCTGCATGATGAATTCTCATTGGTTAAAACAAATCTGCATAATGAACTCTCATTAGTTAAAACAAATCTGCATGATGAACTCTCATTAGTTAAAACGAATAAGTTTAAAAACCTCTAGAGCTGACAGATGCTCACCATATTAAAGTATTAATCAAGTTACATGTTTAATTTTTGGACAGACATGGCGATTTTTCATTGATTAAAGCAAACAATATTAAATGTCTGTCATGCCAATAATCGTCATTATCATTCTACATATATGCGTTTGTACCGAGCCAGGACAAAGACTTCCATTAGCCGACATCGCAGACTCTTTGGGTCTTGATCAAGAGGAAGTGTTTGTGCGCTGCTAGGATTGTGGAGAATGTCGATCATCTACATTTTTAACAACCTTCAACCCCCCCCCCCCCTTCTCCCCATATATATATATCAGAATCCCTGACTTTACTACAAAGGTGGTTTAGTTCGATTTCATAATAGTTAAAGTAAAGTTAAAACATTTTTCTTACTTTGTTTCATAAAATTGTTTCATTGATTGATTGGTGCTTAACGCCAACTTTAGCAATATTTCAGCTATATCGTGGTATAAAATGGTTGGATCAATTTAACTAAAGGACAGTTGTCCCATGATTAACTATTAGTCTTACCGTGATCCTTGTGTGTTTTTACCAATTCATCTCTACTCTGACAACATTCTACAACACCTGATAATGAACTTGTCGATTGTTTGTCTTTTAATTTCTCTACTTTTTCTGCAAATAAAAAGTTTACTAGTAAATTAAATTAATGTGACGATTTTATTAATGTGTCAAATGTGACGGAACTAAGATTTCAGTTATTGTCCTTTTCTTGCCGGCTATTTTTCAATGAGTAAAAAAAAATGTGACAAGAAAAATCCATATTCCAATATTATATAAATTACTACATCGTATAATTAATTAATTATGGAATTTGACGGCGGATTAAATCTATTATATCAGCTCCAATTTGGAAATCCCCTTTAGTATATATTTAGTCGCTATTTATAAAATTGTGCGCGCGCACCTAACATTTAGTGAAACATCCACTATGGACCGCTGCATACACAACTTTATTTAGTACGCAGATCGCTAAGAGAACACCTCTGTAAAGATCCAAAAGGATAAGAAGAGAGTGCATATGATCTTTATATTCCATCTTTCATTCAAGCTTCTGATCAATACTGCCGTGGTGATCTTTTTTTTGTAAAAAGCGGAACCGTGTCCCATTAAAACACTTTTTTGTAAACTTTTATATTTTATGTTTTATGTTACGATTTCGACCTTTTTTTTTAATAACGATCACCCGGATTCGTAAAATTGAGGAGTTTCTGCAAATTTTAAGTTGTACATGAATTATTGGTCCAGGGATAGCTCGCGGATTCATTTTTGAAAATAGGTAGAGTTGGTCACATAAATCAACATCTTGAACATGGCGTCCGATTTTCTCTAAACCACATCACTTCAGACACTCGGTAGTGGTACCAAATCATATTTTTATTACTTTAACTACCAAATTTATAAAATTCTAGTTTTAAACTTTTATCTGATATTTTTTTCCCACGAAATAATAATTTTTAAGTGGTTTTCTAATGAAATGAAAAAGATGAAAAATCTTTTTTTTAACTCTGACAGAAAATAATAACGTTACTGTGACTACGATCGACTTTCCAACCTATTAATGTCCGATCAGACTGAAATACGCACTAACAACTACATACATGAAAGTGTTAACAAAAGAAATGTAATTTTCAGTCTGTACAAGGAATAAACCCAAAAAACAATTTGGGTAAAAAACAAATAAATCCAAATGCAAGTTAAAACAAGATAAAAACGTTGTTTCAAATCAAACATTATTGTAAGTCTTTTCTGGTGCATAATTTCTGTTACTAAAGATACATTGCTATAACTAAAAATTGTGAAAGGGTGAAATGTTTAATTGATCACAGGTACTCGGGGATAGGATCCCTCATTTGAGCCCCTCCCCCCTTTTTTGTGAAAAATGTTTCCCCATTTTCTTCTTTTTTTTGTATTTTTGTGATTAACTTGTGCTATATCATCAGTGAAATCTCAATATTTCCTAGTTTACTATCCAGCCCCTGCCATGATATACCTACTTTAGTTAAGTACAGTTCCTTTTAATCTTTTTAACTAAATATTTGCTCAATCAATCTCAATGGACATTAGCAACAATAACTGATTATACAGTAAAAAATAGGACTAGAAATAAAAGTAATTTTAGCCCCATGAAATGCTCAGAATGCAGGATTTTATACCATTTAAGCGTCAGGGGTCCTAGACGGCCCCCAAACACCCGCCTGATTTTTCTTCCGCCTATTCTGAAAATTTTGCCACCTATTCAAAATTTTACTGACAACACTGATTGTGGCAGTCAATTTTATTGGTGGAGGAAACCAGAGTACCTGGTGAAAACTACTGACCTGTCACAAGTCACTGACAAACTTTATCCCAAAATGTTGTATCGAGTACACATCGCCATGAGCTGGGTTTTATATCACAACTTTAATGGTGATAGGCACCGATAGCACAGGTAGTTGTAAATCCAACTACCATACTATTAGAACACGACGGTCCCAGTGATGCCGAAATGTCGTCGGACCGACGGACAAATCCAGTAAATTCTCCACAGGTCCGACAGAAAATTTCCAGCTGCCGGTCCAACTGTCCGGTAAATTTTCAGGTCCAAATCCGTATTCGGTTTTATGTTTTTTACACTTTCGGTATCGTATTTCCGGTTTCTTCAGCAAAACATGCCAAAGTAAATCGGCGATGTTTCTAAAGTATAGGAAAGACGCTATTCCTGGAAAATCATTGAAAAGGAAATCAGACAGCGATGAACAGGTGAAGGAAAGACAAAAGAAGTATGAGTATTTCCCTTTTGGGTGGCAACTTCAGTTTAGGAAAAACAATATCAGACCTGTTTACCCCTGTTGACCTATAGGAGTAGTTTTCTACTTTTAAGAGTAGTTTTTGTCTAATACGCTAAGGGGTTTAAGAGCACCCCCTCACTAAGAAAAGTTTTAAAAAGTAGGTATCGTTTCCTGCAATGTACATCATACAGCTTCTTGTTGAACATGATTGTTTGTTTATACCTGTGTGTATTGTCTAAGTGTAATGATTTATTGGCTAGCCTAAAAGCATATGGTACTTACTGAAAATTTGTCAACAGTGCAACATGTTTATGCAACCCATTTTAACATAAAATTATGTTAATGCATCAATAATTTAAATTTTACAGTCAAATCCAGTTTATATATTAGATAGGGTAGTTTAACATATACTCGATAGACATTGAAATGATTGCCCCGTTCGATTATCTCCCTTGCTTGTAGATGCAAACACCACATCTATTAATTCCTTTTATAATCATTATTCTGAACAAATTTATGTATAGTGTAATGACTTTAGAAATAAAAGGCTGTTGGCCACTGGTCCCCCGACGCCAAGGTTATATCGTAAGATTAAATTTTGAAACTACTGTAAACTAGAGGGTCAGGTGAGCCTGTATCACTCATAATTCTGAAAGGGGACCATCCAAGGACCATTTTGAAGTAAAAAAAGGGGAGTAACTCTGGTTAGATTTGTCGAAAAATCATCATTATCGAAATTGACCTAGATATTCATGAGATACAATTACATACCAAACCTAGTTTCAATCTGACTTTTTGTTCACAAGTTATAATTTGGAAACCAAAATATTAGCAATTTTGAAGTAAAAAAAGGGGAGTAACTCTGGTAAGATTTGTCGAAAAATGATCGCTATCGAACTTGACCTAGATATTCATGAGATACACTTACATACCAAACCTAGTTTCAATCTGACTATTTGTTCCCAAGTTATCATCTGGAAACCAAATATTTAGCAATTTTGAGGTATAAAAAGGGGCACAACTCTAGTAAAGATAGTCGAAAAATTTTCATTATCGAACTTGACCTAGATATTCATAAGATACACTTACATACCAAACCTAGCTTCAATCTGACTTTTCATTCACAAGTTATCATCTGGAAACCAAAAAGCACACGGACGGACGATACCCATTTCTATAGTCCCCTTCGACGAAGCGTCAGGGGACAATAATATAAATATATGTACAGTTCTCATTAAATAAAAATATTAATTGTACACTACGATGCAAAAAAATTCCAAATAACCAATATTGGGTTTTTAGAGACGACTATTTGAAATTTATCAGTAGTAGGGCTATCACATAAAATATCTGAAAACAGCTTAATAGATCAATAATCGTACATATTATTAAATGTAAAGATAATTCATTGCTAAATAAGATTATACAATCTCTATATATTTGCAAACCTTAATTTACGATAAATCTGATTTTTTTCCCCTTTACTCTCAACTTCATCGACAAATTTCAAATATGGCGGTTATCACTTGGTTAACCAGACACAAAAAGTCAGTCTGCCACAAGTAGAAAACGGTAAAAATGTATCCCCCTTTGTTGAGGGTTTAAGACAATTCCAAATTTCTGTATATTCATATTTACATCTTTCTCTTATCAATGGCAGTGACTTCTTCAAGCTCAGTCCCCTGCTTGCGTTTGGCATGCCGCCATTAATTTTCACACATGTTACTAGATCATCAAAGTGTTTGTAAGGAGCATGAATATAAAATAATTTTAAACCGCTCAAACGACAAAGATTCAGTGTTGCGTTCGGATACCTACCATAAGAAACAAGAGTACTTTCTGGAGATTTTTTTTTTTCAGTTTTGCAACTTGTTGGCGTAGAAATAACTTATGAGGGTGTAGAGCGTAATTTAGGGGTCAAAAGTGGTAGAAACTACGCTGAAATCGTAGTGGTAAACAGGTATGCAATATAGAAAAGACTACCGTATTTTACGGACTATAGGTCGAATTGCTGCTTTTCGGCTAAATTTGTTGGGGAATACTAAGATAGGTCGAAGCATGCCGATGACAACTTGGGTAAATATCGTCACATCGAACGGGTTTTTTTTTTTTTTACATCGGTAAACATTTGTCCTATAACGTTCTTCGGTAAGTATCTGCAAGTATTAATTCAAGAATACTATTCTTATGTGTCATAAAAGAAATAATTATGAAAGTTAAGTTAAATTAAATAAATTTTGTTTTTAAACTTATGTTTGTGTGTTTTTTTATGACGAGTCCGGTTTATAAACCCAGACATCGATGACATTCAAATCAGGCCATCTGTGGGTGTCACAATAGATGGTAAACGGATGTTCATACAATAAAATAATTAAGCTGTCAAAACAATGTATCACCTTGTGCAGTTTTATAGACACACCTTTAAACTGTGTTCAATTATTAGTAGACAATTTATGTGATTGTCTCGGTCCAGTAAATTTTCAATCAGCTGATCAGGATAAGTGCCGACAGAGGTTCACCTGTGTTGATTATCTCATGGTGATTATTTTATTTGTTCCTAATTGACCAATTCAAGTGTAGAACATCAGAGGTGTTTACCCCAAATGAAGGCTATCAGTAGTATTGGCGAGTTTTATCAGTAGTTTTGGACCTCTGTCAGTAGTATCACCGTTGAGCATCGCAAAGTGACGTGAACTTTCTAGGGGGTCTGAAATATTGATCCGAGTCATATTTAGAAGATACTAAAGAAATTTTATAGGATTCATTACCCTTTGTTTCTGAAATAAATCACAGAAATGTGTTAAACTCAGTGATGTCCTATTAGCATAATGTATGTTATTCAGTTAAGTAGAAGTTCAGCTGCACTATTAGAATAATATAATTAATTCAATTCTACTAGCTACATGTACATCAGTTCGATCATATTAACTTTTGTTTACAAAGTTTTAAGTTCACTCACAAAAGTTTATGACACAGACACCAATGATTGCACCAGAACATCCCTGGATAGGTTAAAAAAAAAAAAAAAAAAAAAGGGCCAAAATGACAATGTCCAAAATTGAAAAAAAAATTGGGCAGCACTTCCCCTAGAAAATAAGGTTTTCATCCCCCCAAACCATATAAATCCCAGACCAAAAAGAAGGGAATAAAGAAAGAAAACGAGAGGTGTGGGTCAGGTTCATTTGTAAGATATGAAACCATACACCATCTCTTGCCTACTATAGAAGTATAAAAATGACTACAAACCTTGAGCAATCTTTGAATCAGGAAACATGATTTTGAAAACCCACAAATGATTTCATAGAGTAAGACATGTTCGTTTGTTTCATGGTGTTTAAGTTCTTATGCACTTTAGACTCAACGTGTCTTTTACAATCATTTTTCCGGCAAGACTGCACGCTTGGATGCCATCAAACAAGGCCACAAATCGTGATATGAGTCTTTATACATATGCAGTGACATCGTGATCTTCCACCTCCAAATCCAGAACCCGCTTTGCAGCTTTGGCTGCTGACATCTTTTCATTTCAGATTTTCAAGCTAGCACATTTCTCAAATGCTAAACAGACGATAAATTAGAAGTATTCCGGATGCATTCGAAGTCTTGATCGCTTTAACGTTTTATGCGTTGACTCATATATACAAGTATTCAAAAGCTTCGTGGAAAATTAAGTGTGGGAAATTATAATTTTGAAACGCCACAGAAACCGTACTTTCGCGAACAAATTCGTAGTCCGTATTTTGCATCTCAAATCCGTGGTAAATACGGAAAATCCGTAGCAGTAAACACCTCTGGAACATTATAGTTTAACGAAATCGATAATTATTTTCCAGTACATTTAGTATAAAAAGCTTGTTCACCACGTGTATTGTGAGATATAATATTGCAACCGCCATGTTTTACTACAACCTCGTGCGCATGCTCGTGTTCGGTACCCCTCGTGTTTGATGGAAAGCTATAGGCCTATAGCTATATTTAGATATTTTGTGATAATAATTTTATAAACGATCCACCCTGTGATTTTTTTTTCAACAACATACATTTTTTATAGTATATAATTTTTTATTATACAATACAATATTGAACTGATTTTCGTTAACACTTCATTTTTCGATCATTGAATATTGATTTTTTCTCTTCTCGGATGTTGAACATTTTATTCCCAGAATTACACCCCCTGTTAGTGTTAGTATATTTTTATTGCTTTAATTAAAAAAAAATAACACCAAGAGCATCGATAATTTCAGTCTTCTTATTCAGCAAAAAAACCTACAGCAAAATAAAGGTATACTGTCAACAAAATCGTCATTTTTATCGAGATTTTTTTTAGGGATTCCAGATTTTTCAACTTCATCCTTGTATAGATCGATGTGGACGATAGGTCGAAGCCAGCGTGTTGAGGAAAAAAATATATCAACCTATCGTCCGTAAAATACGGTAATTCCTCTTTGGAATTTAGGTATTGTAGTTTGTACTTTCGGTATCAAATTTGAACCAGCTGACGAAGTTCATTTGTAATATTTGTTTAGCATCTGACAGAGAGAATAATGATCAGGTTTTCTCCATTCCAGATTCGTTCAGTTTAGAAAAATCTTCTATTTCTTTTCTAACCAATCCTTTGGTTTTTTTTTTTTGCAAAAGATCAAATAAGGAACATAACCTTTCCTAATACCTGCTCTTCCACATGGAAAGCAAGTCAACTCCTTTATTTCCCTTAAAGATTTTTTAAAGAGTCACGTGCTGTCAATAGCACCATGCTATTTATTTCCTTCAAAAGGAATTTGGAAATCAGATTTGTAAACTGATTACGATATCTGAACAGTTTTCTAGTGATTCCATTAAATCTGTTGATGTTAGTACTTTCATTTAATTAATAGTGCTTCTATAAAAGAAGTTCTGTCAACAGATTTTGAATAAATCTGAGATACAAGTCTTTCCAAAGTCTTTACATGTAGATACATTATATTCCTTGTGACCTATTTCGAAAACCAGGATGACTGAAAAGTGATTAGACACAAGTATAAAAACCCAAATGGGAGAAAGACAGATGATAATAGTGGAACAATAGCCAATCTTTCGTCAGTTGCAAATACCAGATACTGCTGAAAAAAATCGGTCTGGTAAATCTATCTTGCTTACCAGACCGAATGTCCTGTAAAAAAAATTTTTATTTCGCCATCACTGCGGTCCCATAAAAATATTTGTGCTTAATGGTAAAGAATTATGATAGCATAACTACTCATGAGTAACTGAATGCAGTAATTACCAAGGGAAGTAACTACTTATTTAAACTTACTTGTAATAACTTTTCTGTACCACGGAGTTACAAAAAATTTAACCACCAATGCAACAATTAGTGAAGTTCCTATAGTTAAAATTAACACACCATATAATGGAATCTTGTCAAAATGCAGTACTGGAAAAAAAAAAATTTAATACGATTATTAAAGTACAGACTATATTAATTCTTCTTACTTCAGATTTGAGAATAATACACCCAGACTTAGTGCTATTTTCCAATGTGAACATGCTACTATGTCTGTTGGGTGTAACATGATAAATGATGGACAGTTATGGTCATAATCATATAAACTCTTACACTTTATTAAGGCAGAGCTGCCAACCCAAAATTTTGATCTGTGAGATCTGGACATTTTTTCAGGGAGTTTTCAATTTTTTCAAGGGAGGTTTATCAAATTGTGAAATAAATTACCTGTAAAACATATATGGTACCTGTATTTATTGCCTAGTGTGCAATGTCAATGTGCAAAATAGGGCCCTTTGGTTGACTTGGTTAAACACTGAAATTCGGATGAATAACGGCCTTTAACTTTTGCTAGCCATTTCTTCTTTTTCGCGGTGACGCCGGTGTGGTTGTGGTCGTCCTCTTCAACATCAGTCTCATGCTCATGTTGTCGTTTGGATGCCATTTTTACTGCTATTACATTAACAAACGTCCCTCCCGCCAATATACAGCTGTAACAGCCATTGTAATCACACAATTATACGTGGGAGGCTACATGGCTGTTCCATTGATCATTTTCTAGATCCAGTTAAAAAAAACGAAACGAACATCATTTATAGAATTTCTGCGCGAAACGAATCTCGGGAGAAAACGGTACCGATGCGGAAGGTCGGGAGACATGGCCGAAAATCGGTAGGCTCCCGCGAAAAACGGGAGGGTTGGCAGCTCTGTTAAGGGTAAAAAAATACAGGGTGAAACTATTAAATCCTTGTTATGAAAAGAAAGTTTAAACAATCGTAGTCAATAATTATATCAATATCAACAAAACGAACAATCACCTCACCTCAAATCATTGATTTGATTTGATTTTGATTTTTGGTGTTTAACGCCACTTTCAACAATATTTCAGCTATATCATGGCAACCAGTTTTAGTGATGGGGGAAGCTGGAGTACCCGGAGAGAACCACCGATCATGGGCAAGCAACTGGTAAACTTATCACTTGCGGTTGCGAGTCGAGTGCACCCTTTTTTGTAATTTACAAAGCTGGGCGCGAACCCACGCCATATTGGTGATAGGCTTGTATGAGTTGTTAGATCCAGCGACCTAACTCATTGAGCCACCCTGGCCCCTCAAATCATTGAACATTAAAAAGACCGTGAAATATGACGTTGGAAATCTAGGTCCTGGTTCGGGACAAGCACAAAAATGTGGCAGGGTTAAATTGAATAACTACATGAGAAAATTCTTCCCTCAAGGCAATGTCAAACCATAGATAAATTGAAAGAAAAATTATTCAATTATACGATGTCCCAACTCACCGAAAAGACAAAAATGCCTCAAAACATTTGTTTTTTGTAGCTTCAATCAAATTTACATTTCATATTGAAATAAAGATTGTTTTTGACACAAAAACATGTCCCTCCCCCTCTATATACCTGACAAAAGTACCTTTTAGAATCTTTATTTGGGAACTCTACATGTAGTTAACGGAGAGATGGAAAATAAGAAGACTGGAGACATTAAAAGCTTTATGACCCACTAATATAACTGTGAATGTGAATCAGTAAACAGCAAATCAAAAATATTTTATTTTATGCCTAGCTATAGAAAAAGTCTAAGGGCTGTTCCATTTAAATATACCTGGAAGGGGGGAACACCACTTATTTCAGACACCCCCACCAATAGAAAAGAAAAATATTTCCACCCACCACCACCAGAATTTACTTCAATAAATACCCCACTTCCACCAGAAAAAAAATAATCATAAAAGTAATTTCCTTTATAGAAACACCCAATCCTAATCTCAACGAGATTAAGAGCATCTCACTAATGATATACCAATATACTGCGTGTAAATCTCTCCCTTAAACTTTGCATATAAATGTGCCTCTTGCATTTTACTATAGCTAGCTATAATTTTAATTTCAAATATAGGTGATAATGACTGAAGACCTATTTTTTCCAGCCACATGGCAACAGAAATGGAGATTGCCATCTTTAAGGGTAGATAACTCACTACTGTTTTGGAGCAAATTCGGGCAAAATGGCGCAATCTCTTAAGACAACAAAACAGATATATCTTTTTATTTCTGTAAAAAGCCAGAGAGTTTAAGGCAAAGGGAAGTCAAGATAAATACCCCCATCCACTGAATTTTCTAGTCATTGGATCCCCCCACCCCCTCACCCCCAACATCATTTATTTTCAAGAGACCACCCACCCAACATAAAAAAAATATGGTTTCAACCCCACAACCAACAGAAAAGTAAAAAAATGACATTCCTCCCTTCCCACGTAGACTTAAATGGAACAGCCATAAGGAGTTCCGCATAAAATTTGTCAATGAATAAATCTCGATCAAATTACGCCGACTAAATATTACTTACAATTTGAACCTTTATAGAACACAGAAAATAGGTTGATGGCAGCTGTAAAAGCATAAAACACTGGTAGCAATAGTAATCCTGGCTCTAATGGTTTTGGCTAAAAATAGAAATAAAACATTTCAAAGACACAGAATCAAAGATAGATAACTCTATCAATATTTGAATGGATAAAATACAGAATATTTCTGTTACCTCAGCATGTTCAATGAAGGTTAATTTTTAAGGCCTTTCTTCTACAGGGTGTCAAGCCACTTTTGGTCTCAAAAATATAGAACTATAGGAATTTTTGTTTTAATTTATAGGGTAAATATAGGGATTTTGGAAGAAATATATATGAATATATAGGGTTTTTAGTATATAACTTGTGTTGAAAGTCCATTCTTTAACCCTAGAAATCTGACAATTTATGTATTAACATGAGAGTGAATCATTGTACATAATACTTAACATGCTACAAACATAATATAAACTTTAGCAATGGCCTCCTCCTCCCCTACAGCCATTTCCTTTCCTCCCATTTATTTCTTATTTTCAACTTTCATTATAAAGTAACTCTTTATAACATGAAAAATTAAAAGGAACAAAAATTCAAAATGTCAATACAACATACATTCAACAGTCGAACAGCAAACCCACGATTTGACCGTTACAGCTATTGATTCTAAAACCACGCTATCAGGGGGCGACAACCATAAAAAAATTCCTGCTAGGTGCCGCTTTACAAATCCCGCAAAATTGCCCATACGCACTGTTGTAGGATAAACGTGAAATAAAGTACATGTATTAAATAGACAAAAATGTGATAGAAACGTGATTTCTATAAAAATATTTCTATATTTTTTGCAATGACTGGCTATATCAGACAAGCGACCAATGTTTATATATTAGTCAAAAACGTGTTTCGAATCGTGCATTCTAGAATGTGTAAAAACACGAGGTTCGGTTTGTTTACATTTTTCGGCCAATGAAAAAGCTGACACAAATCTATATTAAGACATGAAATTAATGAAACAGGAGTGATATAGCATCATCAACCAATAGAAAATGGTCTCTCAACTGGAAATCACGTCACCCTGAACGGAAATCATTCCTGAAAGAAAATTCGACGAGCCATGTTTTTTTGAAATTTTCGCCTTGTTTTACTAGTTTTTAGTGTAAAATTTGTCCATTTTGTTGAACATTTCTCCCTCAAAACACCCATGGAGTGTGTATATGTCTGCCTTTTATTAAATTTATTAATATCTTTATATTTTAACCGAAAGTTTACAAGAAAACTGCATTGTTTACATTAGTTTAGGACCCCCCTTTTTTCCTCTGTCTCATCATTAGACTTCATTTAGACTCCCTTCCCATTTTCTATCAGTTAATCTTGTACATATCTAATGTGGTGATTATTTCAAAGGCAATTAGTTTATCAAATATATTTAGGAATGCTGACTTAAGTTTTACCTGATTTTCTTCTGCAAATGAATTATGTGTAACAGGTACACAATGAATGTGACTCAAACAAAAACCAGCAAGTGTGTGTGTTATAAATAGAAAGTAGGCTAAATTTGTTACCTGTTTGTAACTGCATATACATGCACGATATTTAATTGATTGAACAACTCTGTATTTTGCAAGATTGTGATTTTACCATAGTTGACTAGTATTAGTAATGCCCCAAAATAAACAAACTGTGGCAGGGACCCTGGGCTCTGTGTTCATTGTAAGGAACCTATCATTTCGTTATGTTCATTTAGTTCAAAAGAAGAAAGATCCAAAACGCACAGTTTTCTATGAATATGTAAAAAGAAAATACAGTTATGCAGATGATGACTGCATTTGTCGCAAATGCGACATGAGACTTCATAATGCAATGAAGCAGGATAAGAAGGATGCAAAAGGGCCAGCAAAAACAAATCAAAGTTGAAAGTGTAGATGGGGCATCATGTAGTACTACTGACACTGGAACAGAGTTTGATGTTTCATTTGAAATTGACAAATCTGAGTTAAAACAGGTCTCTGTAAGTCAGTATGAAACACATACATGTACTTCAGATCAAAATACATGTCATTTACAAGAAAAGCAAATGTGTGAAAAATTGGCAGACCATAAGACTACTGTTTATGTACACATGTTTAACTCTTGCTTTCATTTAGAACATGCGAGTCAAGACAGAGACATTTTAGAAGTAAATTTGTGTACACCACATTATCAGAAGTATAAAAATTATGAAACTTTGCAGTCATTCTATATATAAGACAACATCAAATAAAAGATCAGTTATTATACCTATGTCAAAAATTGATTTGTTCAGTATGTATTTGAATCAGGAACTGAAGGTTGAAAAAGATGTGTCTGCATGCCTTACATGTTATAAAAATTTTAACAAATTTGTGAGGTCTGATGATTCTCTAAATGAACTTTCAAAAACTGATGACTACCAGTTAACTAAATGTTTTCACAGTTTGATCAGGTGGAATATTGCAATGTAGACTCTAACAATCTTGACCGTTCTACTGTTTTTATAGAATTTGTAGTCAGTGAGTTTTTATCCAACAAAGATTTATTTTTGTCAGATTTGTACAATTTAAAATTTGAAGATTTAGGTGACAAAACAGCCTTAATTAAATCACTGAAAGAACCAGAAGACAAAATTGGTGAACCCTCTCCCATTATAGAGGTAATAAATTCTCCCATTTAAGTTTGGAAGATTTCAAGGAAAAGGGTGATGAATCCTTTGCACATACTTTTTTTTTAATCTCAGTTTCTATTAAATTAATAATTCAATGTACTTTATCGGATTTGTTCAACTTTCATAAAATCTATGAACTTTTTACTCTGTTAATAGTTTATGGAAAAGAAATCACTTGAAAACTAATATGTACAGTCATCTGTCAAAAGTATTGGGAAATGTAAAAAAAAATCCCTATATAATCAACCAAAACCATATTTTTTTCAAAAAATTATTGTGAAATCATTTCTGGATAGATTTTAACAAATTTTACACCAAAACATTCTGAATTGTCTATATTTTGTTTTTTTATTTGCTCATTATCTTTATATGAGTGGTTTTTATTTGCATAATTTTCCATGATTGTTAATTTTTAGGATTTATTTTTAGTTGAAATATATAGGAAAATCAAAATTAATTTTCATTTGTTGTGTTTAAATTTTGTACAAATAAAAAAAAAACCATCACAACATAATCAAAATATTGACAATTCTGGAAGTTTTGGTATAAAATTTGTTAAAATCTATCCAGAAATGACTTCACAATAGTTTTGGTTGATTTTTTTTTTTTTTATATTTCCCAATACAAAAGGGGGGATATAGGTAGTTACCATTTATAAATGTTTGTATATTCCAAAATGTGTTGTTCTATAATTGTTAATTATATGCATATGCTATTAAAATAGCAGCCAGCATCGGCATTAACATTTGTGCATAGCATGTTTTAAGTCATTCGGATAGTTCTAAATTTATTTTTAGAAATACGAAAATTCATACGGAGTTATCTTTCTTGACTGACAATTTTTCTGAATCTGAATAATTTTCGGCACTAACAGCTGACACAAATTCATATTAATGAATAAAAACATGTACCAGAGAAACATTTCGTTAACTAAATATATAACCTTTCGCAGTGCAAACTTAATATATTTGCATTTTATTTCAATGTGATGGTGACATTCCATCGAGGGGGTCACCCTGTAAATCTTCAAAATTTTAATAATAATCTGCCGTTTTAACACAAACCTAATAAACAAATCGTGGAAGTAATTATTGCTGGAAAGAAAACAATATAAAATGTTTCGATATTTTATACGGTATAAATAAACGAGGTCTTTGTTCAACAATTTTCATGACCGCCGAAAATTTCAACATTTTCAAATTCGAATCACGTGACCCGTGGTTTTACCAGCGACGCCATTAAAGAGTTTGCTGTTCGACTGTCAAAAATGTCATTTTTTATGATTTACACAGTTGTTTTATATGAGCAGAGTATTATTTTTATGACTTTACATTTTTTTCAATGATTTTTTACATATATAGGGCTTTATAGGGGTATTAAAGAATAATAGGGAAAATATAGGAATCTCCAAATTTAAAGGAAATTATAGGATTTTATAGGGACTTGACACCCTGCTCCTATCATAAAATTAAGCAACACTTCACAGTGAACTAGCTATTTTTATCAATGGAAACCTATCTAAAAAGACAAGGACTTTACAAAATGTAAGTGACTTCTACCGGAAGTCTTAGCTTTCCACTTCTCCCCTGTAATTTGATAGTTGTGAGTTTGGTTGGTTGGTTGATTGATTGATTGATGTTTAACGTCCAGCGAGCAATTTTTCAGCTATATTCAGGACGAGAATAATTTAAACGCCATGGAACTCGAAACAAGGAAATGTGATGGGTAGGGACAGAGAATTTTGCCAATGCAACAGGTCTCCTATTGACCACTCATCATGAGCATAATACTCATAATGAGCTGTTACACTGGGTTCTTTAACGTGCGAAGAGGGTGGCAATCTCTCAACACGGGACCTCGGTTTTATTTACGTCTCATCCGAAGGACGGTTGATTGGTTGGTGCTTTAAATGCCAATTTTTGCAGTATTTAAGTTACATTGTTAGGAATTTTTTTTAAAAACATTAATTTTTACAATTTAAATGAAAGTCTCAATTTGAAAAATGGGCAGATTGCTCTCTGATTTTGTAAAGGAGAATCCATTATGTTTAGACAAGTTTCACTGTGTCATGAAGAAAAAATTGAAAAACGTGAATTTTACAATTTAAATAAAATTCTCAATTTGAAAAACGGACAGATTGCTCTCTGATTTTTCAAAAGAAAATGCATTCAGTTTAGACAAATTTCACTGTATCATGAAGAAAAATTTCAAAAACATGAATTTCACAATTTAAGGTGCTACCATACACTTCAGGTAAAATTTGATATGCTTGTTTAATTTTCTTATTTTTTTGGCACTGTATTAAATATCAAAATTTTAACAAATTCCAACCAACAGACTCGGAGCTATAAATTCAATAGCACATAGCAGCTTTTCTCTCTGTGGTTTTGATCACCGAGATGCTTGAAATCTGCATACAAACATCATATGATTAAAACGTTTAACTGATTTTAAAGAGTTATCTCCCTGTAGTGTTAGGTACCACCTTAAATAAAATTATCAAGTTGAAAAATGGGTAGATTGCTCTCTGACTTTCTTTAAGGAGAATGCATTGATATAGAATTATTACCCTTTTTAGAACCAGATGATGAATTAGGAGGAATGTTAGCACCGACACAATACCAGACAGTAGAGGGGAGACAAACCAGGAGCCAACTGAAAATAAAGAAAAACATAATTTTACAACAATTTAGGTAAAAAATAGATGAACTCTGGTATCATTAACTCAAAACAAGCTGCATCCTTGAAGAAAATGAAGTAAGAATATGGCAAGGGCACAAGAAATATATGACTTTCTGGTTTGATTGGTTTATGGTGTTTAACGCCGCTTTCAACAATATTTCCGCAATATCGTGGGCCATGGTGGTCAGACTTGTTGTGGAGGAAACCGGAATACCCGTAGAAAATTACTGACCTGTCGCAAGTCAACTTTATCACAATATGTTGTATCAAGTACACCTCACCATGAACGACATCACTTTCTAAGGTATGTGGGAAATTGTAATAAACACAATACAATTACGTAACTTTCACTTGACAAAATACAATGCTATTATAACTAAATCATGTATCACCCACCTGGTTATAAATTATATATTCAATATCCAATTATCACTGATGTACACAGCTCTCATAATGAAAACCAGTCCCCCGGCCCAAGACCAGCAAAACTTAGCTCGGATCAGTAAATTTTTAGTTTTTATTTAGATATATATATACAATCAAACCTGTATTAAGAGGTCACCTTTGGGGCAAAGAAAAAGTGGCCTTATAAGACAGGTGACCTCTTAAAAGAGGTTCAATTCATATGAATTTTTTTATGACAGGACAAGAAAAAGGTGACCTTTTAATACAGGTGACTGCATGGGCAAGTTTGACTGTATATATACATATAAAATAAATTCAAGAATTTGATTTGGACCAGTAAATTCAAATTTTCATTTCGAGGACTGTGTACAGTTTAAATTCAACCAAGTTTTCTGTTTATGAGAAGAAGATTATATAACCAGTTTAACATTAGGTTTGTCATAGTTTTTCCAGCAGTGCTGTGGTAGTCATTTTTAATTAATTTCTTATTAGATGTGAGTTCAATTTCCGTTAATGGTCAGATGTGCTTGATACAACTTACAGATGTGATAAAGTTTGACAGTGACTGGTGTTTACTCCCTCGAAAGAACTGACTGCCACGATTTAACTTGGTTTTAAACACCCCAAATTCTAATCAAAACCATACAATTTCAAAACAAAAATAAGACTCATTGAACTATCGCATACTTACAAATTGATGCCAATTTTAGCCAGCTTACTCCTTTCTCACCATGGACAACAAGAGAAAATCCTACAGTAGCTCCCACAATGCTGTGCGTTGTTGAAACAGGAAGTGATAACATTGTTGCTATTACCAACCAAACACAAGATCCTGAAAATCAAAATGCACATTAATTGAAAATTTTATATACATTTTTGTACCTAATTTTTAAATAAAATGTATTTCTTGCTACGATATAGTTGAAATACTGCTTAATATGGATTTAAACACCAATCAATCAATCAATTAAATTGATTTCTCTTTGTAAACATAAATATATATATTCGGTCAGAATGATGTCGAACACATTACAACATTACCGATAAATACAATAACGTCAGTTTTAAAGGTCAAGACACACATTATCAGTAGTATTGTAGCAAGTCTAAAACTAATGATGTTTGTAACCACCTTCAAAACTAACATTATTCTATAATGTTGATTTGTTTTGAAAAAAATTATTTCTTAGAGCAATATCACATAAAGTTACACTTAGAAATCAGCAATAAATATGTTTACATCATGCTAGATAATAGTCTAAATAGATATTCTCCTGCATAAAAGATCAAAAGGAAAAAGGTACAAATCATCTATAAAATTGAAAAATTCCATATCTAAGCCACCATCACATACAAATGTACAATTGTTTTCTCAATTTATCAATTGTCAGAGGAGCTGTTGTGGTCATGATCATGAGATCACATTCAATTTAGATAGCCCTGCAACATCAAATAATCAATACTTCATATTATTAAGATTTTATTATTCCTCTAATTAGTAATGAGTATTTTGATATCAATCAAGTAGTCATTTGTTTGTTCATTTTGTCCTTCCATTTTTGATTAAAGGACCGCCCTGGTCGCCTTTCCTTCTCATATGCCGACCTTTTGGCTTTTTTATTCTCTATAGATAAATTGATAGATAGTGGGTGCTTTTTTTTCCAGATTTAGACCCCTCCGTAAACTTAATAGTGGCCATGAAGCCATAACGGAAATGATCGAATTACAATTTACGATTACCGATAGGATACGAAATAAAATCCGGAATGTGAACTGGTTCCCAAAATTTAGCATAATTTAGGAACAAACATTTACCGATTTGTTTACGACTTTTGACTTTATTAACGATAATCAAAGATCCTTCGTCTCAGGGGTCTAAGAGGTAACCAGGACCGACAGAAATTTATTTTTTGACAGCCCCAAGCAGTAAAAATGCTTGCCGGTTATTAGGTCTGACACAAAGATGTCATTTGCCAGACCCTCTAAAATTCTGCCACCTAGGTCCGATGATTAGCTGCATCTCTGTTATGTGATAAAGTTTGTCAGTGACTTGTGACAGCTCAGTGGTTTTCTCCAGTTTTCTCCACCAATAAAGCTGACCATCACAATATAAGGCCATGCAAAGTTAATTACTTGGTTCTCAGGCCCTTTTTTGTCAAAATTGATGAGGGAGGGCGGCATTTTTTTTTTTATCCTTTTACTGCTGTAAAAAGTGATGAGGGAGGCATTTTTACTTCTTTTTTTGTGTGAAAAATATGGCAATGTATAAATCTTTTCATTACTTTATTGAAAATTTCAATTTTATTTCTTCCGATGGTGGCAGAAACATCACAAGTGGTTAATTTTTATGGAAACGTCCAATCCGCTGGTCCCAACGTACCATTTTTTATCTCCGTAAACAATACCAATAAGGTACAAGCTTCTGAGAAGCCCCCTATTATGTTTCCTGGTAAAACTGGCAAACATTTGTGCCGAATTTGCACAGAAACGATTGACATTTTGTCTAAATGTCAAACGGAAACACGTTTTTTATTTATACATTGTCATAATGATGCTTTAAATCTCATTTAAGCATGATGCGTTTTAAAGCGTTTCACCGACCACGTGATATAAGAGAAAAACGGATGCGGTAGTTTTTTCCCGTACGGACAGCGCTACCGCATTTAATTTTTTTTTTACTATTTTTGCAAAAGAATCGGCAATGCGGCGACGAATTTCCACATGCGGGCGGGCCTGAGAACCAAGAAATTAACTTTGTATGGCCTAACTGAAATATTGTTGAAAAATGAAAGTGGCATTAATACCATAAACCTAAAGTAAAGCATCAATTATCAAAGCTATGTTTATAATATGTATATACCTGTTAGTGCAGCAACATTTCCCGCCATTAATACATGTTCACTTCCATTGTTGTATAGAGAGACATCTAAGATACCTTTACGTATTGTGTCTGATACTCGATAACCTGCAAACATAAAAGCTTAATATCATAACAATCTTAAAGTTATTTCATTTATTGAGACCTAAAGCAGAATTGAAAGTAGTGGAACTTGTGAAATCCGACACATGAGTTTTCCCGACATCCTGTGAGATCTGACAAATATTTATGGTCCTAAAGTATTTCAGTAAAATTAAAATAAAACCCAAGTATTCCGACATCCTGTGCAGTCCAACACATTTCCACTGTCCCTTGGTGTGTCAGATTAGAGAGGTTCCACTGTACCCACTTATGTCAAAAGGAAGAAAAACCCCTACATAGTCCCATCACTTCTTCAACCAAATTTTAATTTACTTCAAAAATATTCTGCTAAATAAAACAGGAAATCTGCTAATGTTCATTACTACTATCATGAATAATGTTGAACAACTGGTACATTTTATAGAAATCATAATCTATTTATCAAAGTCTCAAAGATTTATATTGACCTGTAAAACCAGTGCCTACCATGACATACTGGTAAGTCGTTAGTTTGACTCCACACAACTTTATGTAAAAGTAGTCTGTGCCAAAAACACTTTGACAAATTAGCCTGAACAGCATTTTATCATTTTTTTTTTATTTGATTAAAGCAAATTTAATGCAAATTTTACTAACCCGAACCAATATTTACAAGACAAGGGCATAGGGCTAGTGGTTTTTGGCACAGACTGTAAAAGAAGTTGTCAGTGACTTGAGTCAGGTAAACCGTTTAATTATCTTTAAGTTTAAGTATTCCAGTTTCATCCATCAACAACATACAAATGTAGACAAAACTGGAAAATTTCCAAAAGTGGTGCGACAATAAATGATGATGCCAATATAAGTTAACCTCATAGTATCATAAGCTATGGTCCGATCTTAATTTGTTTAGCAAATAAAATATGCTTAAACTAATAAAAGAACCGCCTAGCGTATGAATGCGCAACGTATCCCCCCGCATTTGCATAATATTTAGTTTTATATATTTATAGAAAGCAGCCTTACAGTCTTAATGTATAACATACTTACAAGCCACATGCAAAGATTATTCAAATCTATCCATGTTTACTAAAGTTATCACATAAACAAGACACAATTCTCAAAATTGGTGATTTTTAACCAAAAACTAACATTTTCCCCCAAAACACTTGCTTCAAATATTTCCATGTTAAAACTAATCCAAGATAATGATAATTACAAGCTACTTGCAAAATATTATTCAAATCTATCCATGTTTACTAAAGTCATTGTGTAAAAAAGACAATTCTCAAAATTGGTGAGTTTTCATCCAAAAACTAAGATTTTCCTCCAAAACCCTTGCTTCAAATACTTCCATACTAAAACCCATCCAAGATAATGATAATTACAAGCCACATGCAAAAAATTATTAAAATCTATCCATATTTACTCAAGTTATCGTGTATTTTAACAAGACTCAATTCTCAAAATTATTGATTTTTCAACCAAAAATTAAGATTTGCCCCCAAAACCCTTGCTTTAAATATTTCCACGTAAGAACCCATCCAAGATAATGATATTTACAAGCCACACGCAAAAAATTATTCAAATTTATCTATGTTTACTAAAGTTATCGCGTAAACAAGACACAATTTTCAAAATTGGTGATTTTTCAACCAAAAACCAAGATTTCCCCCAAAACCCTTGCTTCAAATATTTCCATGTTAGAACCCATCCAAGATAATAATAATTACAAGCCACATGCAAAAAATTATTCAAATCTATCCATGTTTACTCAAGTTATCGCGTAGACAAGAAAGTGTGACGGATGGAAAGACAGACAGACGTCCGCTATTACTATATCCCCTCACCACTATCGCGGGGCGATAAAAATAACTCAGTGCGGATACCGTCATATGACGGTTTTTACTTGGAATTTGATCACCTCGTTTCAGAGGCTTATAGACTTGAAATTAACCCCTGAGCAATAAAAGTTGTGGATTGAATGTTAGTCCAGTGATCTTGAAGGTTTTTTTCAGAATGGGCCCATGGCCCCTTCAAAAAAATTTCAATGAGCCATGCTATCATATGAATGGGCCATTGTAAATGAAATAAATTTCCAGCACAATAATGCATAGATATGTATTTTCATACTATAGCTCATGTAACATTTAAATAAATATACAATGTACATGTAATTGATTGAAATTGAATTGCTTTTCAGTTTTCCAGTGATTTCTACAAACTCTGGATTCACTCATCTTTACCTGCTTCACTACATTGTTATTCCAAGGACTGAAATGTTTAACTTTGCCCATTATCGAAACATACACTTTAGCATGCCACATATTTAAAATTTCTCCATTTAATATCTATAAGCAATCAAATATCACTGATTTTTCTATTATTTTTAATATCCTACATAATTATAATTATCAGGGTGAACAGGAATTAGGGCTTCAAGCTTCATTTCTCCAATCCAGTGACACTGATGTATAGTTAAATTTGTATTATAGATTTCCTAATTATCTTGACCAATATAATTGAGAAACCACTTACATTTTGTACCACAAGGAACAAGAACAATTTCACAAGTTGAAATTGAATATAATCAAAATTATAGAGAATAAAAAATTAACATTTGATACACCTTTCATGCCTTTGTTATTGAATCTGTTCTCAACTCAGTTACACACACAGTAAATCAAATAAAGGTCAAAAGGCTTTATAAAGTCATACATTTCAAATGAATTTTTATTCCAAGTAAATTTTAACAATAAACAACCATGAACAGGACGGTATTTGTGGACGTCTTTCTCGTTTATAGCATCACAATCTGATGAGACAGGATCGGGGTATGGTACTTGTACGTCTTGTGAGCCAGAGTCAATCATATTTTCAGTTTCTTTTCTCACGGACTCGTCAGGATCGAAATTGTTATTTCCATCTCGACCAACAAACGAAAACAAAGTCTTCTGGCCAGGTAAAACAGGCAGACGCTGCTTTTTTTCGGAGG
>MJUT01009535.1:244474-255443 GCA_002080005.1 Gigantidas platifrons
ACTTTGACTATTTCAATTACGGAAGACGGACCACAACCAGGAAAAAATGAACACCTGAATGAAATAATGTTGTAATTAAATATCATGTCCTTGATGTACAACACTGAAAAATATTATTATTATAAATTTCATATCCTAATTTTTTTTATAACCTGACGATGTGCACGCCATGGCGTGACAACGTATATGCAGCTACGCCTCTGCGATTTCTTGATAATACCAGAGAGGAAACTCGTCTGTAACAATTTTGTAACATTTTATTGAACAGACATTAAATGTTTATTACAACGACATTAACAAAGAATATCCTTTTTTTCATCTCAAAATTATTTTTTTTCTGTCGAAATTGTGGTACGGTTTGCCGTACCAGCCAGAAAAAGTGGTACGGTCGGAACCGTACCAACCGTACCGGGTGCTACGGCAGTGATAAGGGTATACTTATGTGGGAGTGTCTGCTGGGCACACTGTTGTTCTAAGAACACACAAGCCCCTCTTGTGAATGTCTACTGGATACACTGGTGTTCTAAGAACATTTACCTCCATGCCTGGTGGTCGTTGTGCGTGTCTACTGGACACACTGTAGTTCTAAGAACAGTAATCTCACGCCCCAGTGGCCGTTGAGCGTGTCTGCTGGGCATACTGTAGTACAAAGAGCAGTCATCTACAAGCCCCTGTCACCGTTCGGCTTGCATGCTGGGCACACTGTAGTTCTAAGAACAGTCATCTACAAGCCCCAGTGGTCGTTGGGCTTGCCTGCAGGACACACTAGTTCTAAGAAGTCATCTAGAAGCCTCAACGGTGGTTCAGCTTGTCTGCAGGACACACTGTAGTTCTAAGAACAATCATCTAAAAGCCCCAGTGGTCGTTGGGCTTGCCTGCTTGACACTAGTTCTAAGAACAGTCATCTACAAGCCCCAGTGGTCGTTGGGATTGTCTGCTGTACACACTGTAGTTCTAAGAACATTAATCTACAAGCCCCAGTGGTCGTTGGGCGTGTCTGGATAGGGGCATCATGCTATGTATGTTGAGTACAGCATGTTTTTAATGTTTAAACACTGATTTTGTTGGAAGTACCAACACAATAACTGTTAATTTCATTGACCATTTACAGTTTTATTCCTACGAGGGGTTTTTAGTGCACTGCTTTACCCGGGGGCCTAAATACTGTTAAGACGGGCTTGGTTCTAAGAACAATCATTTACAAGTTCCTGTGGTCGTTGGTGGCCCCGTTAGAAGGTAACCTATTCACATTTTGTCTTTGTTTATTTCATCACGTGTGATTGGTATGGTATTCACATGTACAAGTCTATTTTTATTGATGAATTTATCGATATCACTTAAGCATATATACACGGGGTAAATGAACTGGAGATCGAGTAGGGAGCATTGATCTGAACGGGTAATGTAAACAAAAATAACAGATCAACATTTACACTTACTGCTATTAAAAAATGCAATATTTATGTAAATTTTATTAAATATTCTAGTGCAATAATATGACATTGCCATAATATGATTATATACACTGTATTTTTTTTAATTGCTGTCAGTGTTTTGTGCCTCATTTGATGTGATGCGGGCTTAAGGATTATTTGGGCGTGACTTTCCACAAAATAACCAAACATCATTTCAACCATCTACATTTTATTCACACTGAAAATACATTGTACAAATAATTTACTGAATAAATTAATTTCTGAAATAACCGCTGAAGAATTTAGAAAATCTGGACAACCCGTAATAAATTTGAAGTATACAAAAACGTAAATGCCTACCTGAAAATAGGGAACAAGTTATCAATCCCACCAGCCGTGTGCAGTGATAATGTGTGAATATCAAACAGTGGACAGGTTAGGTATATATAGATCTAAAACCAGGGCGGGAAAACATGCATGTGGTATTCGTGCAAAAGGTAGGTGTAGTGATTTCTCCGTCCGTCTTTATGAATGAAAATGATACTACTACTTACCTTTAAACGTAATATGACCCGTTTATATATTACGGTGACATTGCATTTATGCATATTTTGTTTTTGTTGAATGAACTCGATCCATATTTTTTTGCTTGGTTGGAGTTATCTCCCATTAATAATTGTAGTATATTAGGGCCCTTGACTGGTCAATAAAGCTATTTCTATTCTATATTCTTTATATATAATACTCGGGATGATAACGCGCCATTTGCCAATTTCATGAAGTTACACCTTGGATAGCGATGCTAATACACAGGCGCTCGTGGCACGGACTTACCATCCCCCCCCTTTTTTCTAACTTTCTGTTTACAAATTTATTTTCAATAAGATTTCTTTATTATTTCATCTCTTTTTCCTTATTTTAACTTGTTCGTTTCAATATTCATATAATCTTATGTTAATATCAAATTGCATGTGTCGACCCTATATAGATACTGATTATTAGTATTTATATAGGGTCGACACATGCAATATTTGATGTTAACATAAGATTATATGAATATTGACACGAACAAGTTAAAATAAGGAAAAAGAGATGAAATAATAAAGAAATAAAGAAATCTTATTGAAAATAAATTTGTAAACAGAAAGTTAGAAAAAAGGGGGGTGGTAAATCCGTGCCACGAGCGCCTGTGTGCTAATAGTGCAAGAAAAATTGGAGTTAAGGTTGGCAAAATAGCGAGCCTGCCTTCAATAGTTGAGATTTTCCATTCTCTATCCAGAGTTGTCGTTCCTGCTACGCTACAACTCTGGATAGAGAATGGAGATTTTCAACAAATATTGTTATTTCCAGGTATAGACACTACCCACCACCCAGGGACGCAATAAGCAGCTCTGTTGGGCGAACCCATGGGAACCGTCGGCAGTACACCGTTTTATTTATGTAGGTAATAGGTCATTATCAATCCATTTAAAGCAAGAGGTTTGTTAAATAACATTTTTTTTGTATTTTTGCTGTTTCTAATGTGACATCTTCGCCAGACCCCTTGTTTGCCTGGCAACGATCGTGGCCGTAGCGCAATGCAGGCAAATGAGGCAAATGCCTCACTTTTGAAACGGCAAGTATAACCTTTGAAAACAAATACAAAATTTTTTTCCCCAAAATTTGTATAATTTCACCCATATACCCATATATCCATTGCTAGCCTAATATCACGGATTGACAGTGTTGTATGTCATAAATTCAGATGAAAAAATATGAGAATATCCGAAGTTGCTCCCGCGAAAAAAACATTGCAGAAGACGTTGGAAAGTCATCATGTCACTTCACAATTGGTTGAAGACAGGGTCTTTAAAACGAAAATTAGATGAAGATAACTTTCAACACATCAGTGTGGATTTGCATATTCCATGTTATGAATGAAATAACACATTTACCAGATTCCCAGAAAAAATATGTTTAGAAAATCCAACTAATTGGCAATATCTAGAATAACACTCAAACAGGTCTGAGGAGGTACAATATGCAGTAAACATTTATATTTCTGACTTTTGAAATGCATTTTCAATTTAGAATTTAGTCTAAAAATTACAAAAAGGCGTCAGCTTCACGGGAGGCTTTGCCCCCGGACCCCCCTTTGTCTTAATTTATTCAGACCTATCCTACGGCCGTGACGATGTCACATTAGAAACAGTACGATCAGTCCCCTCTTCATTCTAGGTAGCGCTAGTCAGATTTGTATGGTCGCACAATGACGGTTTTAACTGGATGTAGAAAAACATTCTGCAACAATTAAGAATGTGTGATGCAAAAACGTGTGTTTTGTAGAAAGAATGCAAGTTACATGAAATGGACATGTATAGGCTTTGCAATGAAAGGCTGCCAAAAAAAAACACAGTATATTTTTTGGGGAACATATTTAGTGTTTCCAGTTATGTGTGTGTGTGTTGATCTCTATTGGACATGAGGTGAAATGAGTGCCAAGTGCTGATTGGCTGAAAATGATCTAAGGGATGTAAGTGACCAAAATTAATCCAACATATGACAGTGCGCGGGATTTACGCTTTTACAGCTAACGCTGCGTGCTCAAAGATGAAGATGATAGTAACCCTGGGCTAGAGAATATTATAAAATCTTTATTAGATTATGACACCTTCTAATTTGGATATCTAGCATCTGGATCCCATTTTTTGTCCTTCCTTAAAATAAACACAGCAAAACAAGCAAATTGAGAGTATTGCTATAGCAACACATACCCCTTTCTGGTGGTTGCATTGCTGGTAAAAATGAAACTTTATACCGGTATCTAACTTCTCATAATATGACTTAATATAAAAAAATAATCAAGAACACATCTCAGATTCTCTATATTACTTATTACAAAAAGTAAGTGCCATAAAAATATCAACAAGATCAAAACTCAAGCATGATTTATATGATTTCTCATAACTGACTTTATGAGAAAAAAAAACAGAATCTTATCGTTACAGATAATAGTGCAGACGTAGAGGAAATCTATGCCCCTCAAATTTTCTGTAATGATTTCATTTTGTACCCTGTAATAATGGGTAATATTGAGAAAATTACACTGTAAAGATTAGCTATAGCCAGTCAATATATCTTTATATCAATATACAAACAAGTTATATATACTATACTACATTGTAAATTGGATTTTCAATAGAGATTTACTTGTTATTGGTGTCATTTAATGAAACATGTCGAGATAACCCAAATATTTACAATAAAATGTGTTGTATATATTGGTCATTCATTGATACTAGTTTATTTACCAGTTATTTCGAGGTCAAGGTTCAATTATTTTCTGTTATAATGTTTACTTCGTGTCTCAGCAATAAAGAGCATGATGTTTATGTGGATGGCAATCGACACACCTCGGGATGATCTGGTTAAAGATCGAGAAAAATACTCATTGAGATTAAACTTCAAATACACAAACTGAAAATTAAAAATTTACACACTGAACCGAATAGAACAAAACAAAATTATGAACACACACACACACATACACACACTGAGAATAATTTTAACTTGGGACATTGAAATTTGTGCTTATATAAATATTTTATTAGTATACATTTTGTATTTAATCTGCAACTGCATCGGTGGTGTAAACGTTAGCGTGCTCGTCTCGAGTACTGTAGATCGTGGGTTCGTGTGCATCGGTGGTGTAAACGTTAGCGTGCTCGTCTCGAGTACTGTAGATCGTGGGTTCGTGTGCATCGGTGGCGTAAACGTTAGCGTGTTCGTCTCGAGTACTGTAGATCGTGGGTTCGTGTGCATCGGTGGTGTAAACGTTAGCGTGCTCGTCTCGAGTACTGTAGATCGTGGGTTCGTGCCAAACCAAAGACTATGCAATTAATATTTGTTGCTTCTCCACTAAGCACGCAGCATTAAGGAGAGAGGCCAAAGACTGGTTGGCTTGGGATCAGGCTAATGTGTCCGAGTGGGGCCACATGTCTACCCGTGGACTGTTGTCTCAGTGAGCTAGAACTATAAATCCAGCTCAGCGTGTTGGTCTATAACAAAGCGGACCTCATCATCATCTCATTGAAAATTAACGTGTTCTCGCCCAATCGTAACTACTCGGCCATATAATGAATGGTATCGAGAATGGCCGAGCATAGTTACGATTGATTCTCGCCATGATATAGCTGGAAAATTGCTGAATTGGCGCTAAACAACAATCACTCACTCACTCCTATTTAATCTGCATCTTCTATATTTTTTACCAAATACTGAGCTCCTTCAACAAGCTGAAGAATATGTTAGTTCCTTGTCAAATAATCCCAGTCAAACTATTTTTATGGTCTCGTAATAATAAATCACTACAAATCACCTACTATTTCTTCCTTATATTACTTGACTCAAAATTAGAGTGCATATATTTTCTATTTTCAATTATATAAGTAATCTATTAAAAGGTTCTTCTTTAATACTCATGAAAACTGCATGTGATTTTTTTTTGGGTGGGGTCGTATTAATGGAGACCAACAAACATAGTTGCAAATTATTTTTTATTAAAGAATTTGTAATAGAAAAGGGGATAACTCTAGAAAAAACAAATCTTGAACTTACCTGTTCCGAACAGCTTTAATCTGTATCTTCTAATTCAAGTAATTAACTAAGAAAAGAAATAAAATGTTCATGTTACTCTTTGAATTATTTGCTTTAGATTCTGAAATGAAAGCATGTATTATGTTATCAAAAATGTACATTTTAACAGTAGAGCATATTTATCTCTGGAAAATGCTACGTACTTTATGGGATTCTATCCCGGGACCCATCGTATTGTAAACACACTGTACAAACTGTGGCAGTATTCCCCTCCGTCCCTTAAACAGAGGAAAAATAGCATATGTTGTCTCCTAGCCTGTGGCAGTATCCCCCTCCATCCCTTAAACAGAGTAAAATAGCATCTGTCATCTCCTAGCCTGTGACAGTACCCCCATTCCTTAAACAGAGTAAAATAGCATCTGTCGTCTCCTAGCCTGTGACAGTACCCCCATCCCTTAAACAGAGTAAAATAGCATCTGTCGTCTCCTAGCTTGTGACAGTACCCCCATCCCTTAAACAGAGGAAAATAGCATCTGTCGTCTCCTAACCGGTGACAGTACCCCCATCCCTTAAACAGAGGAAAATGGTATCTGTCGTCTCCTAGCTTGTGACAGTACCCCCATCCCTTAAACAGAGGAAAATAGCATCTGTCGTCTCCTAGCTTGTGACAGTACCCCCATCCCTTAAACAGAGGAAAATAGCATCTGTCGTCTCCTAGTCTGTGACAGTATCCCCATCCCTTGAACAGAGGAAAATAGCATCTGTCGTCTCCTAGCTTGTGACAGTACCCCCATCCCTTAAACAGAGGAAAATAGCATCTGTCGTCTCCTAGCTTGTGACAGTACCCCCATCCCTTAAACAGAGGAAAAAAGCATCCGTTTTTCTCAGTCCTAGTCAAAGCAAATAGATAATGCATCACTCAGACCAGAAGCTACTTAAATATAAATCAAAATAATAAAATAATCAACAATTCACTAAAACTCGACGATACAAACAATACAATAAACGATCCCTTACCTTCAAATGATTTTACAACATCTGTGAACTGATCATCAGTGAAGAAAATGACTACATTTTTTGTATAATATCTACCAATCAAAACCATATTGATATTCAAATATTGAAAACATTATTGTTTAACCTGAAAGGATTTGATATTTAATTTCAGTTGATTTTCTAATAGGAATCCCGCAAAATTTATTTTGAGTTGATGTGTTTTTTATACTCAAAGGGAACATAGGATATAGCAATAGGACGTTTCTTCGATCAGAGGTACCCCATATTTACACTTGAAAGGGGCATCCACTGGTTAGGTGCAGGACAGTCAATTGTTTAACCCCCACCCCCGATCCCCCTATGGACAATCGTAATTATGTGCCTCATATTTCAAGAATGACATGCCCCTTACATGTACATTTGGTGTCAGTTCATTAGTCCGAAGGGTCAATGGTCCGAAGGGTCAATAATCCGAAGGGTCGATAGTCCGAAAGGTCCGAGCAAAATCGAATTTTGAACGAACTCGAGACTACAAATTTATGTATCAATATAATATAGAATTGCATAAAACATTGATAGAAATGGTTGCCACGTTTTCTCGTGTAATAATACATCCTTTTCGACAGTTTTTTTTTTTATTACATGAAGAATACAAGCTTTTAAAGAAATACGCACAGTAACACGCAATTTCGTGGCTTGTCCTTTTTATCCTTTCTATATTAATTTATATATGTAAATATATTATGTATATATATGTAGATTCTGAGGTAAAATAAACAGGCTAATTATGAACTAATCATAATTGACAACTTGCCTTTCATTTTATATGCCTTGCAATGTCGTATAAAATACATCTGACCTCTCGGTTCACCCTGCGTATTGATAGACGTTTCTTTGAGAAGGGAATTTGTCTTTTGCAAATTATACATGATGGTGCATTATAGATCTAGTTTATTCAGCCCGCCTTTCATAATAGACGGTCGTAACTTATACATTAGTAGTCAGAAAATCATTACTATCTGTCAATGGGCATTGTCAACTAAATTTCTGCAATTTTTTATATATTTATATAGTGACTAGACTCGGGAATCATATTTGTCTTAATTGCAACAGGCATGCACTGATTTGACCTCCTTGTTGCAAATAATTGCTTGTTGTTTAGAATTGTCAACTACGTGTGGGATTGAATTCAAAATACAAATACAACATGGAAATATATTTATACAAATACGAATTTGCTATATTCTTTGAAACTGCCTAAAAAAATTCCGGAGCCCCTGTTTCATTCCCTTTCCATCGGGAGTTCATGTTGTTCGCATGTGTTATACGATTGTATTTTTTGAATGTTGATGTTCGCTTCTTGTTTCCAGGGATTTATATATGTCATTGGATGTTGGTTCTTCGTTGCTCATTCGGTTTTTCTTATCTTCTAACATGCCTTTAAGATTCAATCGGAGATGACCAAACGATCTAAGGAAGCTAGATGTTGAACATTTTCGGGAAAATCCACACATAGCTCTTGAAACATTTAAAGACTTTTACTCATAATATTTGGAACATATCCAAATCGAGTTTACATGTGCCCTTTTGTCTGATTTTTTAAATATTTTTGAGCCACGAACATTTCAGATCATTGACCCTTCGGACTATCGATTGATTGATGATTTTTGGGGTTTAACGTGCACGTTCAGCTATATCATGGCGACCAGTTTTAGTGGTGGAAGAAGCCGGAGTACCCAGATAGAACCACTGACCATGGTCAAGCAACTGGTAAACTTATCACCTGCGGCTGCGAATCTCTGACTATCGACCGTTCGGACCAATGACCCTTCGGACTAATGAACCTTCGGACCAATGACCCTTCGGACTAATGAACCTTCGGACCAATGCCCTGGAATCGTACATTTGTATAAAAAGATAATTTGGAGCAGCTCTTGGTGAGCAACAACAGGTTTTGCAATTTGAAGCGTTTTTCCTGAGTGATCTATTTATAGTGGCAGTAACCATGTTTGTTGGCTGGTTGGATCATCGAACACAATTTTGAAAGTCCATGCACTAAGGATGATTCAGAGCTAGTTTGGTTCATATTGACTCACTGGTTCAAGGGGATAAAAGTGGTCTTTGGTGACCCCGTTAGAAGGCAAAATTTTCAAACTCAATCCATTATGCCTCTTTTAATTAAGGTGTGGCGATTGACACGCCCTTCCCATCACCACTCTTACACCTGGGTTATTTTTTGTTGTTGTAATTACTGCCCATTTGACTTTCATAAATATTAACTATCACCTACGGACAACATACCCAATTTCATCTGATCTATTTTTTGTTTGCTCCTATCATGACCTTTGTGCAAGTGTTTATTTACGAATTCAATTTTATTATTGTGGACTGTGTACATTTTGTATTTATATTGCACTTTAATACGAGTGTACAAATAGACACGATCTCATATTAGTATAGAGGACTTGTAGGCTATAAAATGTGGTACGTCACTTCTTTCTTTCTTTCTTTCTTTCTTTCCATTGAAAAGTACAAAGATTAAGCATAAATATAAATAAAAACCTACCCCCTCCCCCCCNCCCCCCCCCCCAAGAAAAAGAAGAAGAACCAAAACGAAAATGGACAACCCGAACATCGCGGTGAACACAAAAATACGCAAACAAACATTAACATTATCTCTCTAGCCATACAAAACGTGTAACGAATCAGTGGAGTCATAATATAACACAATTTTCAATACACGTATACACTGTAAAAAATCGGTGTTATGTTACATCATCTACAACGTAAATAATTTTAAAAAGAGGTGTTTCCGAAGTAAGTGGTGTAAGTTAAGTTGGACTTTACACATATAACATACATTTAATCGGTTATATTGCACAGGCACTTGCATTGGGTCCAGGATATTTTCTTCTTCACTTTTATCAATAAAATGTGCATCTACAACGTGTATGAACCCGTTTGACATGCTTCGTTGTGAAAAAAAAACGCCTTTATTAACTATATCCCATTTTCCTAATATCTATATATGGTAGATATTAGGAAAATGGGGTATAGTTAATAAAGGCGTTTTTTTCACAACGAAGCATGTCAAACGGGTTCATATACGTTGTAGATGCACATTTTATTGATAAAATTGAAGAAGAAAATATCCTGGACCCAATTAAGTGCCTGTGGTTATATGGTGTCAACTGTCCTAAATAAAAAAATCTTTCCGCAAAAATGATACAGATTTTCATCAGTAATGTAAACTTAACTCCAAAGTTTATGAACTAAATCATTGTAACAAGATCACTTTTTCTCACTTTTGAGACAGACCAGTTCCTATTTTTAGCGATGTGAGATTGTCTTATCTTGCACTAGTGCAAGACAAAAAAATCACGTGCGTTTTACCGGCAAATACATGCTGTACAGTTTATGTCAACTGCCCCCAGTTCTCCATGCTTCACCAATAAAACCACGATTCTATTACATAAATATTTTCAAATTAATGTATGTATACTATTCTGCTAGCTAATAATTTAACTATCGTGCACCTTTCATGTTTCACGGTGTATGACTTTCAAGTCAATGTTTGTTTACTTTACCCCCTCCCAGAGGGTGTGCCGGGGTAGAATAGGCACCAGGTTTCTCCGTCCAAGAGGCACTAGTCCTCTAAAAGGGGTCATCCCCGCGGGAACCCCGGGGTATAGAAATGGGACCGAGAGCTTCTTCGGCTTGAAGGAGCGTCCGTCGGTTGTGCGGGATGTAGAAATTCACAGCCAACCCGTCCTTCGGATGAGACGTAAATAAAACCGAGGTCCCGTGTTGAGAGATTGCCACCCTCTTCGCACGTTAAAGAACCCAGTGTAACAGCTCACTATGAGCATTATGCTCATGATGAGTGGTCCATAAGAGACCTGTTGCACTGGCTAAATTATCCGTCCCTACCCATCACATTTCCTTGTTTCGAGTCTCGTGGCGTTTAAATTATTCTCGTCCTG
>MJUT01009535.1:272167-298575 GCA_002080005.1 Gigantidas platifrons
GAGAAGTTTTCTCTTGCCCTATAATGCTGTGTGCTTTGTGGAGAAGTTTTCTCTTGCCCTATAATGGTGTGTGCTTTGTAGAGAAGTTTTCTCTTGCCCTATAATGTTGTGTGCTTTGTAGAGAAGTTTTCTCTTGCCCTATAATGTTGTGTGCTTTGTAGAGAAGTTTTCTCTTGCCCTATAATGTTGTGTGCTTTGTAGAGAAGTTTTCTCTTGCCCTATAATGTTGTGTGCTTTGTGGAGAAGCAGTAAATACAATGTTCTAATCTTCGGTTTGATCCGACCGGGGATCGAACACAAGATCTACCGCTTTGGGGCGATAATTCTAACCATTACGCTACCGATGCGCTTCATCAGAAGTAAACTACTAAAGAAGTTTTGTTTAATTTGTTAGCGTGTTCGCATGGAGTACGGATCAGTCTAGAAATTATAAAATTGGTATTTGCAGGGTTTTTTTTTCTGTAAGATTGAATTAGCATTAATATGCAGCTCTAATAATAAGAACGAAGTCTGATTGGCTCGAAGTCAGTATGCTGTATCCGAAGGGATACCTAGAATCCCGATGATCATTTCGGAGTCTCTTCGAAAAATAAATGTGTCAATTTTATTATAAACATGTCAAAATTTTTTTATCACTTTATTGGAAATCTGTTAAACTCGATTTAAGCAGTAAACGTCTTATTGTAAATCTGTTAAACTCAGCTTAAGCAGTAAACACTGTATTGTAAATCTGTTAAACTCAGCTTAAGCAGTAAACACTGTATTGTAAATCTGTTAAACTCAGCTTAACCGTTAGGTAGGAAATTATATATTCATAAGTATATTGATAATATTATGATTTATATACTCAGTATATTCCTTGTAACTAGGTTAAAATAAAGAATTTGATTTCTTTCTTTTTTTGGGCGGAAAGTATAATGCTTAGTCGAATTGTCAAGAGACTTGTAAAATTTTAGAATAAATATTTTTTCTCAAAAAATATTTCCAAAATATTATTTTTTCATTTGTACATACATTTATTATATTTCTTGTTGTCTCAAAAAAAATTGACCAATATCATTGAAAAAAAAAATAATCTAACGACTTACCTCCAGAACAACAAATTTCTCTTTGTGCAGGGGCATATGGAATGACCAGTCATATAGCAAAAGTCACATGACCAAAAATATATCGGTAAAACGATACATTGTTTTTTTCCAAAGAAAAATATTGCTTACAAATCAAGGTCTTGTACTTCTACAGAGTGGCTGTCCAAAAACGATAACAGCTGAGACCGTTTAATTTATTCATGTCTCTCGCCTTATTCAAAACAGTTAAGCTTATCTTTTTAAAAAGTAACAAAAGTCAAGGTCAAGCCAAGCCAAGCCAAGGTTATGAACGTTTTAAAAGTGAAATAGTATTGTTTAAATGAAAAGTAGTTTTAACTATCTAAAAAAAATTAAGGGAGAGGGTGGTGGTTATGGAAAAAAGGGGGAAGGTTAAGTGACATAACCATGATATAATTGTGATGTTATTTTATTGATAATGAAGAGTGTTGATTGATGTTTTTTTATACACAATACGATCATTTCAGTAAGGTGGGGGGGGGGATTGTGATGCATAAAAACTTTAACATCGTCACTATTTTTTTTAATATTGAAATGCCATTACAAAACCTTGAAAGTGAATGGTCATTTATATGTATGTAGAGGGTGTCGATGTTGTCTCTGTTTCTAGGGGCCCGGGCGGCTCAATGAGTTAGTTAGTTAGTTAGTTAGATTACCTAACAACTCATACAAGCCCATCACCAATACGGCGTGGGTTCGCGCCCGACTTTGTAAATTACAAAAAGGGGTGTACTCGACTTGCAGCCGCACGTGATAAAGTTTACCAGTTGCTTGCCCATGGTCGGTGCTTCTCTCCAGGTACTCCGGCTTCTTCCGCCACTAAAACTGGTCGCCATAATACAACTGAAATATTGCTGAAAGTGGCGTTAAACACAATAAATCAAATCAAAAATTAAAAAAGCCTCTGTTTCTACGATTTTTGGATTAGATTGTTGAACTGTTCTGACGGTGTGGTATTTAGTTTTCCATTTTATTTCCCATACTTAGTATGATTTCGATTAAATGGTTTCCGGACAAAAATAAAGTTTCTTTATCTCTCAAAATACTTCGTTTAAACACCATATGCTGCTTTGGTTATATTTTGTAGCAAAAGGCAAACACGCAAAAAGGAGTTATTTATAATTAATTATTTATATTTAATTCTAATATGGCGTCCTTCTATCGCTTTGCAAACAAACGAGAAATTTATTTAGATGACAAATTCTGATTAGCACATGCGTAGTGTACACATTTAATCCAGGTGATAAAATCACAAAATAAAATTATTTACACGGTTGTTAACGTTTTAAACGTCTATATTCACTGAAATTAATCAACATACTAGTATCCAAAATTAATAAATATGCGATGTGCAATTAAAACGTGCAAACACAATATTATTGTTACGGATGCTTCATCAATAAGTCTGACTTTCCTGTCGTAAATGCACATGCTGATGAGTTATCGTTTGCTTGAATTTGGCAGCATAAATTGTGTGCGACATTGCCCGGAAACGTAAATATAAATGATCGTTTCCAATCAAAGTATACTACCGTATTTGTACTGTTATACATATCAGAATTGAAATGATTCACGGAAGCCATACTGTGTAGTGAGTTTTAACATAGATTGGTGGATATTAGTATTTTATTCCGAGCGGGATATGCACGGATTGTACAGGTAAGAGGAAATGAATAAAGGACAAACAACTATACACAACATAGATACGATAACGTAACCCTCAGTCCGGTTGTGCTCCCGTGAGGATAAGCGGACTGAGGGTTACGCTATCGTATCTAAAAACACAACACAGAAATGAGGAACACGCGTACGTACCCCACAACAAACTACTAGGGATTAACTAAAGTGCTCCAGAAGTTGGTGCTCCATTAGTTACACCCGTCGTGTTACTGTTCAATGGTTACAGTTAGTTTTAATGGTTGAAGAAGCCGGCGAATGCGGGTGCGAGTCGAGTGCACCTTTTTGTAATTTACAAAGCCGAGCGCGAACCCACGCCGTATTGGTGATAGGCTTGTATGAGGTGTTATGTAATCTAACTACCTAACTGACTGAGTCACCCGGGTCCTCATCTGATATGGAAATCGTGTCAGGTCCTAATATATGTAAATCAATGCCTATAACATATACAGGTACAAAACCTCTCTTCCTACAACACAAATGGTATTAAAGACGACCCAATCATAGTCTTAGGCGGAAATGATAGCAGACATCACAACACGGAAGTGAAAACATGACGACATGTAATTTGAAAAAAAGGAATAACACCAAACCCACTAACACATGACAAAAACGGTGTCGAACCCGAGTATTCCCGAATGGTAAGCCGTTCGTGCTACTCTAGTGGCATCATTCATGTTCCTCTGGTCACAAACTCGGTGCTAAGTCGTGAATAAAGAAAGGACGGAATTGTCATTACGACACCAAGTTTAGAATTATTAAGTGAAAGGACATCTATAGAACCAGTGCCGGATTTAGATAAAGAGAGGCCCAATGCTACTCCACTTGTGAGGCCCCTCCCAATTCCCCACCTTCAGGACTGAAGAAAGATGGAAGTGTGTTTATCCAATTTCAATAAAGGCAAAGATGATAAGGAGTTTTTTTGAAATACTACCATATTCTGAAACTGTGTAAGGAAAATTACTGAAGGGTTGTTTAGAAAGTACCGTACCCTACGACAGCATAAGTGTGAAAGTCCAATAACAGTGTAAAAAATATTAAACACGTTGGCCGGAGCCCCCCCTAAATGTTGAGTCCCTAGGCTTCAGCTATAGAACTGAGCGTGGAATCAAAAGATCGGGCTAGCTTCTTTTCGTTTCTTTGTTTGTTTTTGTTTTTGTTTTTTGTTTTTTTGTATATTTTCTTAGAGTCCACTGTATGAAATCTGCTTTCATACGAATAAAACATCAAGTCGAAGAGACGAGGAGCACAGTGGATATCCATAGGAATGCCGACTGTCTGTTGAAAAGCACGTATATACCAAATATAGCAAATATGTTGTCAAGCAAAAAGTCGAACATTGTGATGATGTCAGTTTCAGTTTGTTAGAATCAGAGTGGGGTTCGTGTTACTCGATATTTTGTTTTATGTGTATGTTTTGTAGATCGTTGCTTGTCCTTTTTCTTTTGGCCATTGTGTTGTCCGTCATTCTTCGATTTACGAATTCTGATTACCTCCCTTTGGTATCTTCAAACTCTTCTTCTAATAAACTAAGATTTGTCCCTTCCTAAGACAAGGTATTTGTCCCTTCCTAAGACAAGGTATTTGTATATAGATCTACGTTTGCTTTTTGTTTTAAAGAAATATAGTTGAATTAATTCTTTCATGATTTTTTTTTAGCTTTTTTTGGCATAGTTGTGTAGAGGGTAATGAATTCAAATGTTTTAATGCCATTGTAGGAGGAGATGGACATTGGTTGTATGTACTCTGTACAGATCTTTAGACTTGTTCAGAATCCACATCTGATTCACACCACCCCTTGAGTAGCTAGTGTCACAGTAACTTTGAAGCACGGTTTTGCCGGCCGATAGAGATGTTAATAATTTGGAAAGAGGTATTGTTGAGCATTTGACTGAGTCAGCAATATAGGGTTAAGGTGTTAGAGTTATCGTGTTTAATGCCACCTTCAGCAATATTTCAGCTATATCGTGGCGGTCAGTTTTATTGAAGGGGAAACCGGAATGCACAGAGAAAACCCACAGATCTGCCGCAAGTCATTGACAAACTTTATCACATAATGTTGTATCGAGTACACCTCGACATGAGCGGGATTCGAACTAACAATGTTAGTGTTGATAGGCACTGACTCCATAAGTAGCTGTAAATCAAAATACCATACGATCACGACCACGACCATGGCAGCTCCTCAGAAATGTAGGTATCCAGTAGAATTACCTAGGGTAAGTCCTCAACATATGACCGCAAAATTGTTCAATTTTGAACAGGGTGTTCAACATCGGTTGGAACTGCATCGGTAGCATAATGGTTAGCGTACTCGCCTCGAGAGTGGTAGATCGTGGATTCGAGCCCAGGTCGGGTCAAATCAAAGACTTTAAAATTGGTATTTGTTGCTTTTCCGCTAAACACGCAGCATTAAGGAGAATGAGCAAAGACTGGTTGGCTCGGAATCATGACAGTGTGTCCGAGTGGAACGACATGTCTACCCGTGGACTGTTGTTTCAGTGAGCTAGCACTATAAAAATCCAACTAAGCGTGTTGGTCTAGTGCAAAGTGAACATCGTAAAGTAACTTGTTTTCATCATTATATAGTTGAAGTATTGCTCATTTTGGCGTTAAACTCACTTACTCACTAAAAAAATGAAAACGGGACCAACTATTTACAAGTACCGACACAATTTGCTTTGAAGCACCCATGTATTCAAGATGAGACAAAACCGAGCGCTTTTGAGGGGGCATCCTCTATCTGGCACATGGGAACGTGCTGTGCAGTCACCATGAGAGTTGAGCTTGTGGACTATCTTCTCTAGTACCCAGTATAAAACCTGGATGGCATTGTACCGGTTATAAGACATAGATACTGTCTTATTGAATAAGGTGTTTACATTTTATTTCACAGGAAATTGTCATACTCTTATTACTGACGATTATTTAAAAAAAAAATTAAATGTAGATATTCCGTGTCATGTGTACTTTGATAATTGATGACGCAATGTTATGCACAGAGGCTTTCAGATATCAATTTATTTATTTATTACATATTTAAAAAAAAAAAAAATTCAAAAAGAAGATTTATAATTACATCATCAATTTCTTGGTGGTCGACGTACATTTAACTTTACTGCACTTTATACTACCATTCCTCGTAAAAAAAAATTAAAACCCCCTTTAAAGACACAACCCGTTTTACGTTTAAAATGATAGACAACGCTACAAGTTTATAGTTTTGTGTCACGAAACAAAAGGCAAAACGTGTTATACAGAAAATGAAGTCATCAGTTCGCTATCGATAAAATATTTGTCGAGTTCGGAGGGCACATTTTTAACAAATCATCGGCATCCCAATGAAAATAAATTGTGCCCCTCTCATTACCGATCTTTTCCTCTACTCCCATGAGACAGAGTTTATACAAAAACTTGTTAAAGACAAACAAATTACAGAAGCTAAATGCTTTAATCTCACTTTCAGGTATAATGGTGATGTTCTGTCAATTGATAATACGAACTCTGCTTTTGGATTACATTAATTAGTTACTTTGTGTAGATTCTCTATAACCAATTCGTCATTTATTCTCTTTACAGTAACAGAATGGAACAAATAAGACACTGTTTTCTTACCATTGACTGTATGGAATTTTTAGTGACTATGAATATAGCGGTCGGTTTGATTAGTGGATGTCTGGGGTAAATTGGAGTATTCGGAGATAAACCACCTACCTTCAACAAATCACTGACATTTTCATCACTTAAAGTTGTATCGAGTGCACCTAGCCATGAGGACGGGGTGGGGTGGGGGAGTCGAGTGCACTTTTTTGTAATTTACAAAGTTGTTATCCCCCCGCGATAGCGGTGAGGGAATATAGTAATAGCGGTCGTCTGTCCGTCCGTCACACTTTCTTGTTTACGTGATAACTTGAGTAAACATGGATAGATTTGAATAATATTTTGCATGTGGCTTGTAATTATCATTATCTTGGATGGGTTCTAACATGGAAATATTTGAAGCAAGGGTTTCGGGGGAAAATCTTAGTTTTTGGTTGAAAAATCAACAATTTTGAGAATTGTATCTTGTTTACGCGATAACTTTAGCAAACATGGATAGATATGAATAATTTTTTGCGTGTGGCTTGTAAATATCATTATCTTGGATGGGTGTTTACATAGAAATATTTGAAGCAAGGGTTTTGTGGGAAAATCTTAATTTTTGGTTGAAAAATCTAAAATTTTGATAATTGTATCTTGTTTACGCGATAACTTGAGTAAACATCGATAGATTTGAATAATGTTTTGCATGTGGCTTGTAATTATCATTATCTTGGATGGGTTCTAACATGGAAATATTTGAAGCAAGGGTTTTGAGGACAAATTTTAGTTTTTGATTGAAAAATCACCAATTTTGAGAATTGTGTCTTGTTTACGCGATAACGTTAGTAAACATGGATAGATTTGAATAATTTTTTGCATGTGGCTTGTAAGTATGTTATAAATTAAGACTGCCAGGCTGCTTTCTATAAATATATAAAACTAAATATTATGCAAGTGAGGGGGGGGGGGGGGATACGTCGCGCATTCATGCGCTAGGCGGTTCTTTTATTAGGTAATCCAACTACCTAACTCATTGAGCCACCTGGGCCCTTCAGACAGTTGACGAGTGTTATCTTCTCTATATATTTCATATAAAATTATATACAATATTTCAAAATATTATCCGAAATTGTGAAATTAAATACAGGTGAAAAAAATAAGTTAAAATACAGTATGCTCATTTAAACTTGCAAGCAAAATGAAGGGCAGCGTGTGTATAGGGTTCAAACCCTATGGGTCCAAATTAAGTTCAAGAAAATTTACCAATCTGGTTAAAATTATATCTCCGCACTTAGCGGCGACTACAAAACACCCGATAGAAAATAGGGAGCAAGTGCGGGGATAATTACAAGCATTTTGCGGTTTTAGATAAAACTACAAGAAAATTGAAGAAATGCTATTTCTGAACCAGAGTTATCATAATTGCTATCAGATAAATATATTTGCTTGGGCGTAGCACATCTTCGGGTCATTATTTCTTAGTATTATATGGATCATTATAAAAAAAAATAGAGAAATTCATGTCGTCCTCCCTTTTTCTGGAATTCACCTGTGTTGGCCTTCTTTTTAAACTCAGAAGAGTTAAATATGATGGTGTGCTTTGATTTAAGCACAGTTATTATATATTTTCAGCTTTCTAAGAAAAAAATATACATAGTAAGTTGTATGCTCTATTTTGGGGGTAAATCACAGGGGGTACTAACTTCCCATGCATTTTCCTTAAATTTGATAATCTGCATATAATTTGTTTCTGTCCCATTATTTTACAAATATTGTCAAGATTGTAATTTTGATCTATCAACATACTGTATATAATACAAATCCATGAAATTTATTTGAAAGTGAGTTTCCTTTGTTTTGTGTCATTGATGTTACCAAGTTACATAATGTTATTGTATAAGAATTATTTATTATATGTTTTTGAAAATAAATTGATAGTTAATCCCTTTCCTACTACTTACTGTAAAAGGTGGTAGACTACAAAGAAACTCTAAGTACAACAAAACATATATTTGATCCAAAAAAACAGTGAATGGATTTTTATAATATTTTGTAAGAGTCTTTGGTGTTACCAAGATTATACAGAAAAATAAAAAATATAGAATTAATCTACCGGTATTTCCCTTACTATGAACCAATTATGATCCACAACAGAAGACATATCATTTCAAACAGCAGGGAGCAACCATTCAGAGAGAAAAAAAAAGCCATAAACTTTCCCAAATACATCACTACTGTTACCATGTAAAAAGTAACATCAGTGACCGTTTTTGACAACACTGTTCAAACATCACGTTTACTGTTCAGCGGATCATGATCAGTTTACGTTTTGTGACACAGCTGTCCTTGAAGGATTAGTTTCCAACGTTGTAAAGTGAATAACTCGACCGTGCAGTAGACATAATATTGTTCACGAGTTTATTGGTTCAGTCTGGATGTCTTATATAGGGAATAACCATTTAACCTTTAGGAAGAAAAAAAAGGGGGGGAGTTTGGTTATGACTATGTATTTTTCTGAAGAAAAAATTCTGTCGCCTAATTTTATTGAATTAATGAATTTATTGGTACTCCTAGACACGTGAAAATTTGCAAAAATTACAGATGATATTATACTAGTATGTAAAATACAAGGGGCTGTGTTGGTCGTAGTTGTGATCGTATGGTAGTTGGATTTACAATTTTCATTGCAATCAGTGCCTATCACCACTATCGTTGTGAGTTCGAATCTCGCTCTTTGTGAGGTATACTCGATACAACATTATGTGATATCAGTGACTTGCCTGCAGGTCGGAGGCTCAATGAGTTAGGTAGTTGGATTACCTAACAACTCATACAAGCCTATCACCAATACGGCGTATGTTCGCGTCCAGATTGGTAAATTACAAAAAGGGTGCACTCGACTCACAGCCGCAAGTGAAAAGGTTTACCAGTCGCCCATGGTCGATGGTTTTCTCCGAGTACTCCGGCTTCTTCCACCACTAAAAATGGTCGCCATGATATAGCTGAAATATTGTTGAAAATGACGTTAAACACCAAAAATCAATCAACCAATCAATCAACCATAGTACATAAATAACATGAAAGGAATTTGGGGGTGAAAGAATAGTTCAACTCTCTTATTTACAATTCTGGTATATTTACATACACTTCAAACAGATGACATGAGATCTGAATATCTTATAATATTTGGTCTGTTTCTACATTCAGCTTATATATAATTTGCTTTTTTAATTCTATTTACAAATACAGGACATTCAAATATATAATACGCACCCGTTTTGTAAATTACAAAAAGGGTGCACTCGACTAACAGCAGCAAGTGATAAAGCTTACCAGTTGCTTGTCCATAGCTGTAATAGTGTTGAAAATGCATGCGTTAAAACGCAATAAATAAATAAATCAATCAATCAATCAATCAATCAATCAATCAATCAATCAATCAATCAATCAATCAATCAATCAAGCAATCAATCAATCAATCAATCAATCAATCAATCAATCAATCAATCAATCAACCAATCAATCAATCAATCAATCAATCAATCAATCAATCAGAATGTTTTATAATATTTGGTCTGTTTCTACATTTGCCTTGTATAATTTGTTTTGTTTTAATTCTATTTACAAATACAGGACATTCAAATATATAATGAAACTCATCATCCCATACCTCTCATGACATTTTGACAAATCCTATTTTCTCTATTAATTTTGTGTCATCTCTGAACTTCTTTTGGTCATTTATGGTCAGTGGATGTAAATTTACAAAATGTCCATCTATCATCAATTTCCAGGGTTCCTTGTAGCATAATTTTTTTAACGAATCACAACCAAAAAGTCACGAAAACCACGAGTGCATTCTTCGTTAGTTTTTGTAAAAAAAAATGGCGGGTCCCAAACACAAATGACGAGCCCAGCACTCCCCTAGACGAGCTGCAAGTATATCTGATCTTCTAAAACATTCAAAATACGTACCCTTTTATACAATTTATAATCATCGCCTTTTGGTGAGATTTCTATGTTCGAGTTATAAACTGCATATACGAAAATCTTTACAACTTTATTTATTTTTTTTAATTATTTTTTTTAATATTTGTCGGTTAAACCCGGAGATCATCAATTTTTTGTTAAATGTTTTATAACACCACCGATTGGTTGAAACATTGCACCATTAAACACCACAATTGATAGTGTGTCGCATCACGATCCAAACAAACTTAAAATTCTGTAGTATCATATTTATCATAGCATTTAAATGATTTATATTAAAAGTAACTTTAGTCGCCATGATATAGCTGAAATATTTCTGAAAGTGGCGTTAAACCTATGAATCAATCAATTAAAAGTAGCTTTATTTTTATTATTATTTTTTTTTGTATCAAAATGATAATAAATATTTGTAATCAATAAATATTGAAATATGATCATGAAATTTTAAATATGAAACTTATGGGGACTACACAAAACCGCGATTCATTGAACATTACCGTATGTGATATTAATCCAAGTGAACAAGGGGTCGAATGGTAGTTGGATTTACAACTACCTATGCAATCAGTGCCTATCACCACTGAATGTTGTGAGTTCGAATCACGATCAGGGCGAGGTGTACAACATTATGCGATAAAGTTTGTCAGTGACTTGCGACAGGTCTGTGATTTTCTCCGGGTCCTCCACCAATAAAACTAAAGCCTTTGCTAATTTACATAGTATTTTCTTTAGTTTAGCCCTACACGTGCTACAGGGGACAGAAACTGTATTCGTTAAACCTGAACACTAACCATTGCACAAATGAGGTTTTTTTTTTATAATACACGTACACATGACTTTCAAATGCGTACAAAGCGACATAACTCGTCATGAGACGCATTTCATCGATAACATGGCTATAATAATTCACAGGTACATATACTTATAGTTGAGGCTAAAGAAGCAGGGCCTATGAGAGGGGAGTTCAGCCGGTACATCGGTCCGGGCCCGGAGACCCAAAAATGTGCCCGTGAATCTCTGAAGGGCACCAAAGCCTTAGCCATAGACGTTTTATTTGGATTTTTTCCTTTTTGGGTGGTATTTTCAACTATTTGTAGTTTATTTAGAAAAATTATTATGTAAAATTCACTTAGACTTCTGAATTTTAGTCGTTTATCATCACTCAAATTTACATTGTAACCAGGAAGGTCATCAATTCATTACAGTTGGATTTATTGACCCTCAACTCCTCAATTTTGAGAGAAGTCTCAGCCTGACCGCGGGGCCCCAAAGTAGTCTTGTTCCGCCTTGCAAAATTTCTCTTGTAGGCCCTGTTGAGAAGTCTGTGTTGTTTTCACCACAATTGCAATTCTAGTAAGATCAAACAAGAGACTGTCATGATTTTCTTACTGGGAAAAAAACATGTGGCAAACGTTTACAACAAATTAACGGAAAACTTGCCACAGCCATTTTACCATACAACATAGGTCTGTCTATCTCATCATACTCATGTTTGCTTCAAACAAGCTTGTATCCATATAAGTATGGTTTCCTATACACTCGCAGCAAACTTTCTGCAGACTATTACATTAAATATGCAATCACCAATGCTTTGTAATTTACAACAAAGGGTGCACTCGACTCACAGCCGCAAGTGATAAACTTTACCAGTTGTTTGCCCATGGTCGGTGGTTCTCTCCGGCTTCTTCCACCACTAAAACCGGTCGCCATGATATAGAGGAAATATTGCTGAAAGTGGCGTTAAACACCAAAAATCAATCAATCTCTCCTTCAGACATTGACGAGTTTTGTTACACTGTTTAGGTCTTTTAGTTGATAGCTCTCCTCCAATACTTTTAAATTATTTTGTGCGTGGCAGTCTCCAAACACACTACTCACTATGATCCCAGGCAACCTGACAACCCTCATTGAAATCACACCCCTATCCTCCATCTGAGGACGTCCTAGTCTGTGTGTCCAGCCCTGTAAACTGTCACCAATACCCAGAAAAGATTACTTTTAATGCTAACAAGTGCATAGTCTCATCAAAGTATGAGTGAGATTAATTCACAATTTAAAACCATTTAAAATAGTAGTAATTAATTACAAATAAAGATGATGTGTGTTTATCGCCATTTTCAACAATCTTTCATTTATATGACCGGGTGACTCAATCACTTGCGGCTGCGAGTTGAGTGCACCCTTTTTGGGTAATCCAACTACCTAACTCATTAAGTTTGCCAGTTGCTTGCCCATGTTCGGTGCATGGTTCTCTCCAGCCTCTTCCACCACTAAAACTGGCCGATATGATATAGCTGAAATATTGCTGAAAGTGGCGTTAAACACAAGAAATCAAATCAAATCATTTATTCGTGGTGTTTTATTGTTTATTGGTGGAGGAACAAGAGTAATGCCATAGAAACACTGACCTGTTGAAAGCCATTGACAAACTTTTATCATCTTGCACAACTGGCGACGGCCCGGATTTGAATATACAACTTTAGTGACAATTTAGCTTTTACTTGTATATGTAGATGTAAGTCCATTTACCATACAGGAAACTGGTACAGGTTCTCATGGTTCAAACACAGAGCTGCTCGGTGCATTCTAAAAGACTAAGTGGCAGATTTAAACTGGTACAGGTTCTCATGGTTCAAACACAGAGCTGCTCGGTGCATTCTAAAAGACTAAGTGGCAGATAAAGGGTATCCTCTCGATGTGAGATTGTCATTTTACAATACAGAATTCCTGTCTGTGGACTAAATAGACCAGCGGCAAAATTATGAAAAATGAAATTTAATGCACCCATCGAACACACACCTATATTATACATCAATGTAAAGAGGGAAATGGGAACTTTCAAATTAATGATGCCGTAAGTCTCAGAAATGGTCAGATTTTGGCATAAATAAGGTCAAAGGTCAACAATTATATAATTCCAAATATTGTATTAAGGTGAAAATCGATAACTATTGTCAAACTATAGACACATGGACAAGCTAAAAGTTTATGATTTAATTATACATTTATGTAGGCTGTAGAAAATATCAAAAAAATTTAAGAAATAATCCATGGCAGCCATGGATTATTTCGATTCTAATAGGACAAATACGGTAATTTACTTGCAAAACGCCGCCTATACACACAGCAATGTATTTGGCTGTTCCGTTACCCTCCCGAACACAAAGATACGATTTCTGTTATTTCTAGATACGATTTCTGTCATTTGAGATTACTAAATGTTGTCATTGATTAACATCAATTCAAAAGAAAGGGAAAATACTACAAATCCCACTTCGACAAGGAGGCGTACACGAAGCCAAAAAACTTCAGGATATCTATGTTCTAAACTGGAAGTCTTCATATGACGTCATGTTGTTTACGTGCCAAAATTGTCAACAACATTTCGCGGAATTTTAATTTTCTACGGTAAATGTATAACGTACACCATTTCGCGGGAGGGTAAACGGAATAGCCGAATTGACAACATTACTGCGTTTGCGCTAAAAGTGTTGTTGTTGAGTATTATATGAACTGACGATAACACGGCGTCATATTAGAATATTGAGTAACGTAATTTGACGTCGAAATCCACGTTTTTTTTAAACAGAAGTGACACTTAATCCACATTTGTGCTCTTTTTGTTTCCATACACAAATGACCTTGACCTCCACTTATTGAAATTTACATCAGAATGAAGAGTTTCCATACCTTTTTATATTCTGATCTATCACTGGTAAGTTATGGAGGGGATATAATTAAATTTATACTCGTTTTCATCCAGTTGAGTAATTTAGTCTGACTGTGTTGTTTGTCTTACACTAATGACGTCTCTAATGTTTATGACTTTCAAACTTCTGTGAGTTTTTACTTTTCCGAAACAAATCATTCTAACGCATTTTGACGTTTTTCTTACGTTTTGATTGCATCGATGACCTTATAATTAGAGACAGAAATACTCTTTTATATTACTTTTGGCAGTTGTATCAAGGTCGGGAAAATGTCTCAATTACTACAATTTGCAATACTTTGTTTTACAAAAAACAAATATACTAGATTTTAAACAGGATTAAGAGTCTTCGTCTTCTAAATCTCTCTTGTGTGTATAGATATTACGACAGAGATCTGACGCTTGGCATGAATAGAGTTCAGTACAGGACAAATTATGTTCGAAACACACACAATCCCTACTGCACACTGATTTCCCTTTACATGTGCATACTAAATCTTGAAGGAAATCAGATGACATTTGACCTTCACATAAGATAGGTTCCAGACCGAACTTTCCCTCTTTCCAACCGTAGTGGAGAGGTGACCCAATAACTGTCCTAGCTTCGTATGCATTCATCCAGATTTTTGTTTGCAAAGAAATTCTCAACACATGCTGCTTAAATGTTGCTTCACAAGGTGGAAGTCTAATCAAGTTGGAATCTTTACATGTGGTCAGTTTAACGCGGAACCTGTTCAGGTCGCTATGACAGCGTTTTGACTCCCTTCGGATCATACAGCCTTGATATCAGTTTTCGACAGACGTCAACCGATTTCATCTACGTCTGCGTGATATATCATTGATAAATCACTGAATTGATCGGGTGTTTCTTTCAGTGCTTTAAGCATAGATGTTTTGCCGATTCCAAAGAAAGAAGATGTGGTATCACACCTTGTAATAGCATGTCCAGCTGGTAAGATATTGCACACAACTGAATTTAGTGACTTACACAACTCATGTACAGGAATATAACGACGACAATCCTTAATGCTGGTGACCATTCCTGTTTGGAACCATACCTCACACGTGCTTGTCATTTATGGAAAATAATGTATCAAAAGCACGAGAACGTCCGTGTCTGGAGACTTTACCACAATACGACCTTTTACTTTGTTTTCCCTATAAAGTTTGTCAGCATTTAGTGCATGCAACACTATGCGTGTATCTGCCTCTTCTTGTGTACTTGACAAATCACTGCAATCAGTTATACCATTGAGCACTATCATCTTCACCGTCTCTGGATTTTGAAATGATCCAGCAAGGTATAACTGTTGCCCATCCTTGAGACAACTGTTTTCACTTAAGTACCAGACAGCGTAATCACCAAGAAATCTTATCAATGAATGTTTATTTTCACATAGCTCAGAAATGTTTTCCAATCTGGAATGATTCTTCCTTCGATGACCTGAAAAAAGTTTGCAGTGAAGAAAGACTTGGACCGACGTTCTTGTTCTGCACTTTTGATTGACTTTTTGATGTCATATCTATCAAAAATATCAGCAACCATCGAAACAAACTGAAAGGAAGCAACATGATGTCGAACAAAGTCCATGGCCAACTCACCAAAATTTCTATATTTTTTGCATCAATAGATTGCAACAATGCCATACCATCTCTGATATACATGTATGTTGTTTTAGAAATATCAAATATAGGAAGGTTGGACTTACCAATACATCCTGTTCCAATAGGTGATATAAGTCTGCCTTGCAAGTTTTACGCATAGTGCCATCGTCATGAAAAATGGCTGTCGGGATTGGACCAATTGGGTAGGACAGAACTTTGTCAACAGTAACATCATCACGACAATTTACTAAAACCAAAGCACGACGGAAAACAAACCCGGGATTTATATGCACATTTACTATGTCACCAGTTTAGATCTTCGAATCGGATTATAGAATCTACGAGACTGACCATTTGACAAATAATCTTCAACAAAAGATTTAGCCATTTTTGTACCTTCATCAATAGAATTCAACAGGGAGTCTTGAACATCTTTCGATGCGTGCACCCCTGTTGAAATATTTATAAGAGGAGCGGGATGTAAGGCAGTCAATAGGATCTGTCATTTTATTTCGTATATGGTCTATCAAATCATTGACCTGCTGTTCATCACATTTCATTGCTGCAGGCTTTGTTTCTTCGTGTGATGCTTCAATTTCGGTTTCTAAGCCAGATCTGTCGCGCATTTCTGAGCTGAAATGACCAAGAAAATGCCGAGTCAATGTCCATCTAATTAGCGCAGATTTTTTACGTGTTAACTCAACGATTCCTACGATTCCTTTAGATTCTTTAGTAATGTTTTTTTCGGTTGCCACATCGCTCCATATGCCATTGACAGTTTCAGAGTGTAATTAGATGGAAAATGAAATATTTTAATCGTGTTGTTTTTAATTGGTATCAAACGAAATCAGTGAAATTTCGTGTTAACCACGCCTCTTGAATTCAAAGAGATTTAAATATTAATAATACACATCCGAACAAAAACAGATTGTTAGTTTTGTTCATTTTTGTCTTATCTATATATTCTGATATGAAAATGTGACTGGAAAACTACGAATCATTTAGAATATTAAGACTTTTCAGTCATTCCAGAAAAATGGGCACAATAAAAAATAGAAAACTCCAAAAATTAAAGTATTTCATATTATCAAAACGATTGTATTTTTTGCAAAGAGAATATACCCAACATTTAATTTTAAATTTTCACACACAAAATTTTATTAGTTTTGAAATTACACCACTTGAAACTTAAGTATCGATTTTTTTCGTTACGGATGTCAGAATTATAATCTGATCGATTTCTGAGAAATCCCTTAATATGAAAATCCATTTTCATTGCAAGAGTAGAAATGGGGGAGGTATTAAAGCTTGATGAGATATTAAGTTCCTTGATAACAGCTGGTTGTTTGTTGCGACAACAGGCACATACATAAAATATTTAAGGATATAACAAACATTTATTTCTGAATAAACATCAAACATCATAATAAAAAATAAAACCTATTAAGATGAGTATTTATGATTTAAGCTAACTCTTGAAAATGTCTAGTGAAACATGTCAAAAGTCCAAACGATTTGGTCATCAAGTTTAAAAATTTTGCATTCTTCAAACTAGCTAAAGTTTTGTTACGGAAGTTAGAAATTTGTTGTAAATTCTGAATTATTGCGATGTTGTTTGTTGCGACAACAGGTATTTTTAAAGTTGACGAAAAATGCAATACAGAGTGAATCAAAATAATTGGAATTCGCATTTTAGAACCCGATAGCTTAATTTTCATGATTTCTGATTTAACAATATATAATATTCATATACGTTACATTTTTTATTCACTCTGTGTGACATTTTGGATATCCATAAGCATAAATGCAAAAATAAAATGGTAGGTACATTTTTACACATACTATTTATTAATTGTTTGTTTTGTTACGGAGGTCAGAATATCTGTCTATAGATTGCAATTGACGGATGTGTTACTAGTAATCAGAAACAAGACCAATCGATATATGAATTCACTGTGCAAAATTTCAGAAATGCCAAGCTTAAGCTGATTGAGTTTCAGATTATACAAACGAGGAACCCTCAGTTTGTGACGAACACACGGACGGACGGACAGAGATGGACAGACGGAGTGATCAGACTCCTAGACTGCTTTCGCATTCGGCGACCCAGGTAAAATATGACGAAGAAATTAAAAAAAAATATGGTCAACGGACGGACAGACGGACTCCCAGTTGAAGTGGTGACACTGCTCAAAAGTATTTTTGGTGCAAATGTGCTTAATATTGATTCTTATGTGCAGTTATTAGATTTCTGACATCCGCAACAATTGTGATTTATGACCTCCGTAACGACCCAAGAGATGAAAAAACGTATTTGAAATGTGATATTGTGTTGAGAAATAAAATGTATTCAACATATACTACTATAAGAATAAATTTTGAAATGATTTGTCTGTATTTTGATTGGTATGAAACACTAAATGTTATTTTGCATATTGAATTCATTTATATCTGACATCCATAGCGCCGCTTGTGTTGAGCATTAATCTTTAAACACTGCAAAAATGGAATTTTATCATTACTTTAAAATTTTGGATAGCAATTTCTTTTAAATTTATTTTTTATTGTCACTTCGGAGCTAAAATGGTCGGCTGTGTTTTCTATCTGACTTCCGTAACATTTGACTAGTGTAATGTTTACGGGTATAATTTCCCATTTGCACCGCTATTGTGACGTCAATGACAATTCAATTGATTTCTGTGAACTTGGAAGTTGATATTGTCGTTAAAACATTGATATGGGATCTATTCAGTCTTTCTACATACTTCTCAAATACTTGGCAATAAAATGTATATTAAACACTTACTTTTTTCTTCTGTCCATTCTGTTTTACTATTTTAGCTTTTTTGTTATAGCTAAAAACTTTTCATCTGCATATATCGGTGTTATACAAAACAATACACCGGGTAAAAAGTCCGACACTTCCAGTTATTTTCATTGTAAAAGTTCCGTTATGGATGTCAAATGTTACGGAGGTCAGAAAAACGGAACATTTTGAGAAATAATTGCAGGTAAAACAAGGGTTGAGCTGAATTAATTGATAATTTTATTCTATTGCTTTAATGTTTTGAGAAAATAAGTGCCATTGATACTTGTCTTTCTTAAATTTATCAAAATTTGCATTATGGAGGTCAGAGTCTTAAATGTGACATTTCAATATATAAGGTTTCTTGACTCATATTTTTGCAGTAGGCAAAATAACATTATAATGTGAGATGGAGACATATTCTTTGACCAAAGATAATTAATAAAACATCATATTACCTCCAGTTTCTTCCCAAATAAGTTTTGTTACGATATCCACAATTTTAGTTACGGATGTTATATGGCATTTGGCGACACATTTTAAAATTCAATTCAAAGCAATTATCACTGTAAATCTTTTTTACGCCCTTTTTGTCTTAATATATATATTTTTTGACACTTTTTAGCGAAATTGTTTTTAATGTTTTAATAAAAACGTTCTTTTAATATCACGTGCGTTTTACTGTTATTTACTATGCGACATGGAAAAAATCCATTTGTAAGCTCTTTTGCAGCGGCAGCAAGAAAAGCAGATTTCCAATAATGGTCCCATTCTTTATTTTTTTTCAGCTACAGATTAAAGTAACATCGATCAAAACATAAAATCATATTATTTTAGTAAAATAAATGTGCAATTGGCAAACGACAGTTAATGTTAATGTTATTTTAATCAAAAAAGAGGGCCCATTTTTCAGGAATGACTGTTTTGTGTATATGTGTTTTTACAGAAATCAGACCATACGATTTTCTTACGGCATGTGAAATATTTTAGTTTAATGTATAGTCTTTCATTTTAAAGCGTTTCCAGGTGTGTGTTATGTGGGTGCATTAATCTCCTTAAATAAGCGTCTTTTCAGATTTCGCCGCTGGACTAAAATAGTGGGTAATGTGTTTGAAGAGGGCCACGCTCTTTGCATGTTATGGTGTCTTTTTATACGAGATTTATTTGGATGAGGCTAAGAAACAGGGGTACTACGAGGCTCTGCCGAGCAGTTCCCCTGTTTCGTGCCGAATACAAATAAATCTCATATAAAAAGACACCATACCTATATTGTCTTTATACTGCAATACTATATTTTTTTCTCACTGTTTTCTATATAAAAAAATAATTAAAATTCGTATTCCCCGTCATGGGCCCCATTCAAAAAATGCTTTATACAGGACATTGTCCAGTATAAAGCAAAAGTTCCAAAAAGGGGTGTGTCCTAAATGCTTTATACAGGACATTGTCCAGTATAAAGCAAAAGTTTATACGACCCCCTTTATCAATGCTGTAAAGTTCCCAATTGCAGTATAAAGACATCTTTTGTATATTCCGGAAAGTAGAAACATTGTAGCGGCTACAAGACTAAATATTTCGTTCCTACCCAAACTTTTCAGTAGCAGTGTATAGACATGGACCCAGTTGGCCCATCATTCCCTCACTTCTATATGGGTTTTTTGTTGAACTTGTTCTGGTCCTGAATATAGCCCAAATACTACTTGATGTATGTTAAGCAATATTCAATCAACCAACTACCATATGACTGTTTCCAAGGCAACTATGTGTTCTTCTTTGCTTTGTAGACAAACAAGGGATTTATTGATGGTATAATCTCATTTGGATGTGCCCCTGGCTCCGGATAAATTACTAATATCTGCCAATACATGTTAAAACTCCCAACACATTCTAGCTGCCATGATTTATTTCTTAATCAATCTCTGAAACAGAGGTAACATTTATCCTTGGGTTCCTCCTGATTGCATGAGAGTTGGATTTATAACTACCTATGCAATCAGTGCCTATAACTAATAATGTTGTGAGTTCGAATCCCGCTCAGGCGAGATGTACTCGATACAACAGTATGTGATTAAGTGTGTTAATGACTTGCGGCAGTAACACCATAAACCTAACCCATATCTTAAAGGTGATAAAATTTTCGAAAAGTTGAAGTAGCACAGGCATGAAAATTGATTATCATGAAAAGTACAAAAACTTCTAAGACTGAGGAAATCAGGAGTATATAATTTTATTTCTTAATACATTCCAGTACATAGAAAATATGATTTCCAAATTATGTTTCATTTCAATACAATGAAAAAAAAGCATTCTGTAAAAATTAAAATGAGGAATCAAAATATATACAGTGTTGACATTTTATGCTGCGTTCACACGTACATTTAATTCAAATTGAATCTGCATCCGATGTGAATCGAATATGCTAATCGCGTTCACACGTAACTATTTTTTTAATGCACATCGAATTCGAATCGGATAATTCGTATTATCCAATTCGCTTCAGGAATACGTTTTCGTTAATGCGAATACGTTAATTCGTATTCGATTCGCATTAAATTGTCGTGTGGACACATGCCATTGCAAAAGCGAATTATCCGAGCAGGTGCTTTGACGGAATTTTGTTGGAATTTAAAAAAGATTATCAACATTATTATCATGTGTAAACTTTCTTTTGGTTGTTCATTTTTATTATCATTAATAAATGATGTTATAGGAATTATGAATTATAATGTAATGTTGCTGGTGACGTCATATTGACACAACAGATCATTATTGTTGTATAAAATGACCGTTCTTTCAAAAGAGAAGGAAAGACGAGTCCGAGAGATAGGGTAAACACCATCAGATCAATAAAGCTGGTTTGAAGTATATTTTTTTAATTGTTAATAATTCAGCTTTTTAAAACTATTTTCTTTAACATCAATATTGTGCAATGTCGTTTTGTTTTAAATTAAAAGTTACTTGATATTGCGAATTAAAAGTTAACATCGTTCGGACATAGACTCTATTTAATGCATGTTGCAATTCGCATTAAAATGAACGTTCGGACAAGAATACGTTTCGAATGCGCATTAAACTAATGCGAATCGAATTCGAATTACGTGTGAATGCAGCTTAACTATGAAAGAACTAAATTAAATATTTTATCTAACATTTAAATCTAGACACAACAAAAATCACAATGCAATGCTTAATTATCGCTTTATTGCTATGCATATTCCCCTGACTTTGTGTTTTGTTATCAACAACAAAAAAGAGAATTAAAATTAATTTTATAATATTTTATTGCTTTCAGAAATTTGGAAAAAATATCAAATTCATTCTTTTTTGGGGGGAGGGGGGTAGAAAAAAATCTAAAAAATTATGAGTTTTGTTTTACATGTAAGAATAACCAACGACAATGAAAATAAAATTTAATCTTACAATATACTTTTTCACTATAATACAAACTATTTATTAACACCATCCACCCTTTTTTTCACCACTCCATGCATCTCTGTTATTTTTAAATTATATGCTAATATTTAAATTAAGTGTTTTCATATTTCAATATTAACATAAAAAAATATTAATTCCTTGATTTAGAATTTTGGCTTCTTCATTTCAATTTATTACCCAGAAACCAATATTTTAGTAATTTTTCACTTTTTTCAAGGGACATAACTCTTAAAGGGTAAAAACTAGATATCATTGTTAAAATCAAAATGTATGTTATTAGAACTCCTTATTCTACAATTCTACAACTGAAAATTATGTGTCATTCACAATGCTCTAGATACAATAAAGTAACCACTTGTTTGGAACGGATGGAAGTTAAGCAAATACATCGGCGAGTGAAATTTTTCCATGAGCTTAAGTTAACCATGGCAACTAGAATATTCAGATAAATCAAATTTAAAATAACAAGTGTCATCGACTGTATGACCTTAATATATAGTGGTCAATTACAACCTTTACTGTTCATACAGTTTAATCAGGGGAATAAAAGGGGTGCTTCCCTTGATTTAAAAAAAATGCAATTATATATGTACACAAATTTAGATTGTTCATTTCAAGGAATTTTTTTTTAATAACACAGTGTTCAATTTTTTCTTTGACAATTTCTCCCCTCATAAAATCTTTACTATATTTGAAGACTCTTGTATTATAATTTTATAAAAATGAAATTTACCATTTTGTAAGAATCAGATAATAAAATACTGAAGTGGACAGTAGTCATGTTATTTACTACACATGATCAAGCCGATCTGATATTTTTGATTTAACCGGGAGATATTTTTAAAATAAACAAAATACCAGGGGTACCACATACTTTTTGATTAATAAATTTTATTATTGTGTTTTTTTGTTTTTGTTTTTATATAAAAACAGGTCATTGGCAAAATTTATGATATATCCAGTACACCTTGCCAATGGTATCAAGTACACCTAAAATAAAATATACAATCCACAACAAAATCAATTAAACTCGCAATATTTTGTGGTGATAGCACTTTATATAGTACAGAACCACGTACCCATGGCCAGTCAGCTCGAGTTTTACTGACAATAAACTACTGTAAATTAATTTAAATTTGTTGATTCCAATTTTCGTGGTATGAGGTAAAAATTGTATTTTCATGGATATACATATATATATATGGGGAAACACATTCGCTGAATTGGTGATTTTGTGGTTTTATACTATCCACGAAATCTACGAAAATTGGAATACCACGAATAATAATTAATTCACAGTATTAATGTTACTTTACAAAATGAAGGTAAAAAGAAATTATGGTCGACAATCTCCCTTAAACATGCTAAATATTAAAGATGAATTGTAATAAAAAAGTATGAAATTCAAGATTACATTATCAATTGTTTTTTATTTTCTATTTACAATATATACATATATTTATAAGTGTAATGAAATATATAAAAAAAACATGTTATAAATCAGGTGTAGTAAAAATTCACATTTTCTAATTAAAATCAATACTGGTATACTGAAAATGATTGAACTGAACTACCAGGTGGAATTCATGAAAATAATTGAACTGAACTACCAGGTGGAATTCATGAAAATAATTGAACTGAACTACCAGGTGGAATTCATGAAAATGACATCTGAAGAACAGAAAAAACGAAATCTAGCCCACAATTTTTTGTTTATGGAAGTAAAAGTATTGAAATAATACCATAAGTGAGGTTTTTGCTTTACGCTATGTAAAAAACACACCAAACGGAATTCTAGGTTATTATGAGAACGCAGCCTACAGTACTTGCAAGGTGTTTCTGTTAGGAAACACTGTGGTCTGACATCAGTGGGGTTTTATGCTACCACTGTAATTCGGTTGTTTCGAATCATTTCCATTCCGTCAAAATTTTGTTATTTTCGTCTGCCAGATCACGTGATTTCGATGGAACTGCTGGCCCTGAGTTTCCGGTGTCAATGTACACAACAAAAACTCCAATCGATATGTGCCGTTTTAACGTTCGATTCTCAAGTTAAAAATATCTTAACATTTTCTGTAAAAGACAGATATCAATTAAATTATTTTATTTGTATCAAAGACTTCAACGCAAAGACAAATAATTCTTTAAAATTAAATTTGTTTTCTTTCTTTATTTGTGGCTGTCAGCATCATGAAAGGAAAACGATCTGCCTTTATGTATATATTTCTTATATAAGACAGATAGTGGGGTACCGAACATCAGTATTTATTCAGCGGTTTCCTTGGCGTCTCCATATTACAATTACTTATAATATACCGCATCTACGACTATGATATGCTGAAGTTGTCACGGTAATAGCGTAAACACCGGAAATCGCCTGCCAATTTGTAGACGTCAAGACACGAAAAAGACGGAACGTGGTCGGAATTGACATGATTCGAAACAACTGAATTGCTGGCGTTTTTCAAATATTACACCTAAATTATGACACTGTTAGTGTATATAAATTCCTATACAGGATTACTAGTGTTATGGTGTTTAACGCCACTTTCAACAATATTTCAGTTATATTAAATATACAATATATATAAATGAGGAAGTAATCTGGTGGTGTTTTACTCGCATTCATAGTGGATCACTCAGTGTGAAAAATCACTAGCCAGAGTGACTTAGAACATAAACACCTTGTTCAGTACTGTACTTTCGAGGCTTAAAGACAAAATAGTAGAATTTACATAGAATTATATGTCTTGGTTTGTTTGATGCATGGTGTTGAATGCCAATTGCAACAATATTTCAGTTATATCGTGGCGGTCAGTTTTATTTGTGGAGGAAACCGGAGTACAAGGAGAAAACAACAGACCTGCCACAAGTCACTGACAAACTGTATCACATAATGTTGTATCGAGTACACCTCACCATAAACGGGACTCGAACTCACAACATTAGTGGAGATAGGCACCGATTGCTTAGGTAGTTGTAAATCCAATTACCATACGATCACGATTACCCCTCAACACTGGTAGTATATAAGATAAATTAATGTGACAGAAAGATGAAGAAAAAATATATATGTCCTTAAATTAAGATAATTGTTTAAAGGAGAACCTGATATTATATTAAAAAAAAATAATAATAAAAATGACAAATGATAATATTTCGAGATACAAAAACAATTTAGATTTAAATAATTTGTTGGTAATTAATTTGCGTTTCTTATGAATAATAATTTGGTGGTTGATGCCGAGCGCCATAACCTGCATATGGCTTAGCTCTGTTGTTGTACTGAATCGCCAACTTCACCTGGAGTGCTGAAACTATAACACACAATCCTCCAAATAAAATAAGGAATCCGGAAAACACAACAAATCCAAATGACCAAGAAAGGAAATTCTTGTCTGGATTCTCAATCCACTGCCGGTCTATCACAGATCTGGCCCCGAATATCACCGAACAAATCGCTGTCAAAATACCTGTAAAATATCAAATCTATACATGTGAGAGATTGTTGTTTAATGCCACATGTAACAATTTTCAGCTAATATCATTGAAAGAACAAGTTATACTTTGATGAGATGATGATGTCAGCTATGTACTATATTAAAATGTTTAGTTGGATTTTAAGTGTTAGCTCACTGAAATAAAAGTGGTGGATAAATTGCTCCACTCAAACAAATTATCCTAGCAAACCAGTCTTTGCTCTTACTCCCAAATGCTGTTCATTTACTTTAATCTGTTTCCAGAAGTAAGAGTTTATCACTACTAACGTTGGGAGTTCGAACCCCACTCATGGCGAGGTGTACTCGATACAACATTATGTGATAAAGTTTGTCAGTGACTTGCAGCAGGTCTGTGATTTTCTATGGGTACTCTGGTTTCCTCCACCAATAAAACTGAAATATTGTTGAAAGTGGTGTTAAACACCATAACTAAACCATAACCAAAAGTGAAGTTGATTAACATGACGGGTGACACTAGTGGAGCAGGAACTGCTTACTCTTCCGGAACACCTGAGTTCACCCCCTGTTTTTTAAGTGGGGTTCGTGTTACTCGATCTTTAGTTTTATATGTATGTTTTGTAGATCGTTGTTTGTCCTTTTGTCCTTTTTCATTTGGCCATTGTGATGTCTCTTCTTCTTAGATATACAGATTCTGATTGCCCCTTTGTTATCTTTTGACCATTGTGTTGTCTATTCTTCTTAGATATACAGATTCTGATTGCCCCTTTGATATCTTTTGACCATTGTGTTGTCTATTCTTCTTAGATATACGGATTCTGATTGCCCCTTTGATATCTTTTGACCATTGTGTTGTATATTCTTCTTAGATATACAGATTCTGATTACCCCTTTGGTATCTTTTGACCATTGTGTTGTCTATTCTTCTTTGATATACAGATTCTGATTGCCCCTTTGGTATCTTTTGACCATTGTGTTATCTGTTCTTTGATATACAGATTCTGATTACCTCCCTTTGGTATCTTCTAACTCTTCTTGAA